>KV005826.1:248943-263836 GCA_001598015.1 Dorcoceras hygrometricum
GCAGCCAAACAATTTTCAAACTTTACAAATAAAATGGTTTTGGATGGGAGAATGGTTAAATTTCAGAGATTTTGTGTAGTACATTTACAAATCAAAACATTGACAGGGAATTTTAAGTAAAATTTTCTGAAGTACGCCTGGGTTGCCATGCCTAAATGAGTGTTTTTCCCCTGTTAATAATCAGACTCCCATGCCACTGTCCTTGTGAACTATAAGTTCAATTAATGAGTGTTTTTACCCCTGTTAATAATCAGACTCCCATGCCACTGTCCTTGTGAACTATAAGTTCAATTATTTGCAAGAAAATGTTCATTCTGGCATCAAAGAAATAGATAAAACATTGCTGCGCTGGGGAAAACTCTCTGTTAGTGACCTGCTGTATCTTGTGATTTCCTTCTTATCAAGGCAAGTAAATTTGATTCTTGCTACGCCAATGAAAGCTTACATGTTGTTCTCACTTTATCTTATTTTTTCGCTTAAGCTCTGCTATTTATCAGCCTTTGCTCATGTTTTGGTTGATATTATATTGTATGTTGAGCGTTCGGGGTCACAGTGGATTTAGTTTGGAACTCAAATGTATTTTACGAAGTCGATGTTGATTTTAAAACGCTGAGCATTCCAGATTTTCAACTTGTAGAGATCAGGATGTTCTTTCTTTGCTGTAATATCGAGATTTGATGATTGTGTAATCGGTATTTGCTAGTGGAATCAGTAGAAAGGCTGGTTTAATAGGCGACTGCTGGTAGTGTGATCATTGTTTCGATATTACAAGTGTTATTGTAAAACCAGCAGGTGCATTTCTTTTGTCCACACCAGCAGGTGTATTCTTATCGAACAAATTCAGCAGCTGCATTCCTTCATTAGAAATTCAGCAGCTTGCGACTGGTTTGCTTGCGACTGGTTACTGTAGCTAGCGACTGAGTTTCTTGCGACTGGTTTGCTTGCGACTGGTTTGCTTGCGACTGGTTACTGTAGCTTACGACTGATTTCTTTTTCCCTCAAGTACTTCACTGCTGATTCATATCCATAGTCTAGTTTTTCTTCCACCTGCTGATTTCCTTACCCAACGACTGGCTGTTCTTGAATCAACGGCTGGTTGAGTTACTGTTACTCCGTTGACCAAATTAATTGTGTTGACCACCAACATATAGATATTTATATATATACCCATCGACTGATCTACTGTTCACATCAGCTGGTTTTCTTGCCAACAGTTGAACTTATCCAACTGCTGATTTTACATGTCTCTGCTGGATGCTCAGTAAAAAAACTATTTTCGAAGGGAGTATGAGTTTTTAAAATAGAGTGAACCCCGATGATAAGATTTCAGTTCGTTCATTATGTGTTTTAAAGAAAAAAGTTTCAGTTTATGAATTTATGGCTTAGATAACAGACGGTTCATATGGGAAGGGTGAGCAGCAGACGAGAGGGACAGTTGCCCCTTCATATTGGTTGCGATTTCACCACATTGAAATTGATATCAGTATCACAACTGTATTGAGATCTGTTACAACAAGGATGAATTCAGATAGAGTTCAGTAGTTGTAATATCGCGATTTCGCATTTTGTACTTTACATTTGTAATGACAGCTGGTTCATTGTTATGGCGCCAATGGTTTTAATTCGAATTTTTTTTTTGAGCAAGATAATACAGCTTGTTCTATTTGCTTTTCAGCCCTTATATTTCCCTTTTATTTCCTTTTCTTCGATCTCGGTGGTGAAATTCAGTCGCAACGCGTATTTGGAATCGCAGGAGATCAAAACGCTGTCGTTTAGCGTTTGGTGAAGTCTGTCAGCAGTTAGCATTTAGGCGTTGCGTTGTGTTGGGAACCAGAAGCAACACTTACGTGGATTTCAGCAGAGAGCGCTAAGGAACTTGGAAACGGCGACGTTTTGTGAGGTATCGGCTTGGTGATATCTGTTAGCAGCAAGTTCCTGTAGCGGGTGCAAAACTCCGTCGTTTGGATTAGTGGAGGCGACGTCGTTTTGGTTAGCGCTAAGGGGATCAGCCGTTGCATGTGTTAGTTCAGCAGATTTGCTGACGTGTGCGAAGCTACGCCGTTTTATTTAGTTGAAACGCAGCGTTTTGGATATCGTGGCTGGTACCAGTTGCAAGGATATGTTGCGTTGTTTGAGGAATCCAGTCGCTGGTTTTGGGTGACCAGCTGTTGGCAGAAATGATGACGTGAGTTATGCGACGTCGTTTGGTTAAGTGGATGCGACGCCGTTTGATTTAATTTGGAACGCGACGTCTGGTACCAGCTTTTGGTTGTTAGGCAATCCAGGCATTGGGTTAGCGACCAGCTGCTGCTTGTGTAAGATACCAGCTTTTGGGTATGAGGACCAGTCGTAAGCAGCGACCAGCCGTTGGTTTGTTTTGTAACTGCTGGTTGGGAATTTAGTAGTGCATCGTCTGGTTTTGTCGGTGGACTTTTTAACCAGCTTTCACGTGTGTATTTATTGGAAGCTTTGGCCTTTAATTATTGCAACAGATTCCATACTTAGCAAATTTTCTCCCAATTTCGTTTTTCGCTTCTAACCCTCGGGTTACTGTTCACCGTGAGCTTCTCCGACGAATTCCCATCGATTCCGGCCACTGTTTGTCACGTTTGAGGTTGCGTTGGACTCCTCTCGTCAAGCTATTTCATTTCTTACCGATTTTAGAGGCTGTCGTTGGCTGGAGAAAAAGCACGAAGTTGCTGTTTTCATGCGTGTATTTCGCTGTTCAGGTAGCCGTTAGTTTTAGTTGTTGAAATCTTGTTCCTAGCCTTGAATTGAGCTTCCTGTTAAGTTGTATGGGTTAGAATTGAGCGCTGGTTTTAAGTGTTTAGATTCCAGCCGTGACTTTCTGTAGTTGGCCGTGAGCTTTTGTTGATGTTTCCCCTGTATCTTGCGTGTGTTCAGCAGGTCAGGATCAGATTTCACGGGCCTTGAATTATGGTAATCGTTGCACAGAAAGTGAGGTACGGATTTGGAGCTTGTGATAGCTTGGAAGTTGCGTGAGATATAATGTGAGGCTGCTGGGATGTTTTGGTGAACATGGCTGTGTATTTCTTTCTGTGCATCGGTATTTATGCTAGCTGTTTTATGTGAATTGCATACACGCATTTGTTCACGCATATTTCAGATCCCTTGATTCGTATCTTGTTGTATTGTTGTTGTTGGATTCTTAGCAGGATGCGAGGGGCGAGCGGCAATACCGCACTCTCATCTCCCTGCTGGGATCTGTTAGCCACCATGCGTCGAGTGGTTAACTACCACAATTCATGGGCGAGGCAACGGCAGGTTGAGTTGTTTGATGCATCTGATATTTGGGTGTAGTGTCAAGACGAGTGGCTCATTACCACACTTTGAACACACCCCGTGGCCACTGTTTGTTGCAGATTCGATGGAGCTATGTTTGAGTTCCTTGGCTCCCTTTTCGGTTGTAGCCTTCAGCGTTCGTTCTGTATCTCATGCATAGCATATGAATTTTATCTTATGCTTTTCTTTAGCTGTTTCAGTTGCTCTCCGTACTGGGGTTTGACCCCATGTCCCTCTGGGGCTTGGTTGTTTTCCTTGCCTGTTGTGTTGTTCAGGTTTCCCAGGTTATTCAGCTGGTCGTGGTGCTGACCCAGCTAGAGGTGCCCCAGGAGGTGGTTAGAGTATCCCGGTAGCATATAGCATATTTATATGTATCAGTATTGTTAGCCAGGGGATGCCCTGTGCTTTTTTTTGTATCTTGTGATATTCGGTTGTGGTTGTTACCAGGTTTCTGATACATGTTATGCTGTATTGGTTGTTGTGGGCTTGTAGCCTTGGTTTTGTTGTTGTTAAACTGGGATTACTTTGAGTATCGTATTATTTTTAATTATATCGTTTTAAACCGTCAGGCAAAAAAGCGAAAATTTTACCCGCTTTTTAGTAGCTTCCGCTTGTGTTTGTGTGTTTTAACTCTGTTGTGAGCACGAGGCCTGAAATTTTTGGTATCAGATGTTAAGCTGGGATAAGCTCGATTTCTTTGATCACACTTGAGTCTAGGCACAGTGTCGTGTGTTGCATGTGCTTGACTTATGTGATTATGTGATGTTTATTGTTGTGATATCTATGATGTATCTGTTTTCTGTGCCTTATCCTGTTGAGTGTATTCGTAGATGCCGCTTAGACGTCGTGGTAGAGGTAGGGGGTAGTTTGAGGAATCGGCAGGATATAACGAGGATCGGCGTAGTGCTCCTAGTCGTTCTCGTAGTAGGTATGATGAGGAGGAGGAAGTTGGTGACTTGCCTCCCCCTATGGAGAGGATGAACGTGGTGATAGCGAGGTTTCAGAGGATGAACCCTCAGGTCTTCAATGGCGACGAGTCGAGCGAGGATGCAGATTCGTGGCTTCGGAACATTACTGGCCTTTTTGATCATGTCCAGTATGACAACGAGCTCCGGTTGAGTTTGGTGACCCTCCATCTTAGGAAGGGTGCAGAGCGCTGGTGGCGAGGTGCTTCTAGTACTTTGTTGGAGACTGGCGTTGGGATTACTTGGGACAGTTTTTGTGAGACTTTTAGGCAGGAGTTTGTTCCTGAGTCTTATGTGAATGCCCGTGAGCGGGAGTTTGATCATCTGGAGCAGGGCTCGATGTCTGTCCGTGAGTACGCTAGGAAGTTTTCTTCTTTGTTGGCGTATGTTTTGCACTGGCCGGGAGAGGGCCAAGAGGACCAGATTCTTAGAGGGTTTGAATGAGGAACTATATCAGATGGTGCTGACAAGCAAACCCAAGACTTATGCTGAAGCAGTTGATAATGCTATTGATATTGAGGAGGGTTTGAGGAGTCGTCGTGCTCGTAGGCAGCAGGTAGCGTAGGGTGGTCGTCCTGCTATTCAGGGAGCACAGTCTTCGCAGTCCTCCCAGTCAGCCCATCAGCCCCAGCAGCAGCAGCAGCCGCAGGTGGAACAGCAGTCTGGCCATCAGAGGTTTCGACCCCACGATCAACAGTTCAAGAAGAAGTCTTGTTCTGGTTCGTCCGGTTCAGGTAGCTCGAGTAGCAGTGGTTCTCGGGCTGAGTTTTGTGGTTTTTGTGGTGGCAAGCTTCCTTCTACCCAGTGTGTTGGAGTGCAGGGCTCTTGCAACTTTGCTGTCAGTATGGGCATTTTGCTAGGGTGTGTCCGTCTGTGGGATCGCAGCAAGCCGCAGCCCCATCTCATGGTCGAGGAGGACAGTCTAGAGGTCGTTCCCCTCAGTTTCAGCCTCCCAGGATTGGTGAGACTCCGTTCAGGCCGTTCCAGCAGCCTGGTCCATCGCGATTCAGACAGTCGTCTCAGCGTTCTATTCTGGACCTCAGCATGCTCAGGCCAATGTCATGACTAGGGAGCAGGCCAAGGAGACGCCGAGCAGGGTGATCGCAGGTACTTGTCTTGTTTTCGATTTTCCTGCGCGTGTGTTGTTTGACACCGGTGCATCGCATTCTTTCATTTCTGATTCGTTTGTTGTTGAGCATGGTCTGTGTACCATTCCTTTGCGCGATGCTGTTTCTGTTTCTACCCCTGGTGGTGTGAGCCTGTTTTCCCAGGAGGTTTTGTTAGATGGCGTGTTGCGGTTTGGTGAGCATGTGTTGTTGGCAAATTTGATCCGTCTGATGTTGTGGGATTTCGATTGTATCGTTGGGATGGACGTGTTGTCCAACTATAGGGCCTCCGTGGATTGCTTCCATGGGATTGTTCGTTTTAGGCCTTTTGTCTGGCGAGAAGTGGGACTTCTACGGCCAGGATTCTCGATCAAAGATCCCGTTAGTCTCAGCGATGGAGATGTTCAGTCTGTTGTCCTTAGGGAATGCTGGCTTCATGATCTACGCTTTGGATGCATCTTCTTATTCCCGTGTGCAGCTTAGCGACGTTCCCGTGGTGCGACATTTTCCCGATATGTTCCCGGAGGAGATTCCTGGTTTTCCTCCGAGGCGGGAGATTGACTTCAACATAGAGTTGGTGCCTGGCACAGCTCCGATGCTGGCTTCATGATCTACGCTTTGGATGCATCTTCTTATTCCCGTGTGCAGCTTAGCGACGTTCCCGTGGTGCGACATTTTCCCGATATGTTCCCGGAGGAGATTCCTGGTTTTCCTCCGAGGCGGGAGATTGACTTCAACATAGAGTTGGTGCCTGGCACAGCTCCGATTTCTCATTCCCCTTATCGTTTGGCGCCTGTGGAGTTGAGAGAACTCAAGGTGCAGTTGGACGATTTGTTGGAGAAAGGTTTTATTCGACCTAGTATGTCGTCGTGGGGAGCGCCCATTTTGTTTGTGAAGAAGAAGGATGACTCAATGCGGATGTGCATTGATTTCTGCCAGCTGAACAAAGAGACTGTTAAGAACAAGTACCCTTTACCCAGGATCGATGATCTGTTTGATCAGTTGCAAGGTTCTGTGGTGTATTCGAAGATTGAATTGCGTTTCGGGTACCATCAGCTGAGAGTAAGAGATCAAGATGTCGCAAATACTGCTTTTTGTACGAGGTACAGACACTTTGAGTTTCTGGTTATGCCGTTTGGGTTGACCAACACGCCTGCAGTCTTTATGGATCTGATGAACCGGGTCTTCAGAGAGTTCATAGATCAGTTCGTGATAGTATTCATTGACGACATCTTGGTATATTCTAAGACTCCTTTGGAGCATAAGGAGCACCTGAGAATTGTCCTTCAGACGTTGCGAGACCAACAGCTGTATGCTAAATTCTCCAAGTGCGAGTTTAGGCTGGATCGCGTCATTTTCTTGGGTCATGTTATTTCAGCCGAGGGGATTTCCATGGATCCCAGTAAGGTTGATGTTGTTCTGAACTGGGAGCGTCCCAAGAATGTGTCGAAGATTCGCAGTTTCTTGGGTCTAGCTGGCTATTATCGTCGTTTCATTGAAGGATTTTCTAGCATAGCAAAGCCGATGGCTCAATTGACACAGAAGGACAAACGGTTTGTATGGACTGAGCAATGTGAGAATGCGTTTCAATTGCTCAAGGAGAAACTGACTACTGCACCTGTGTTGACTCTGCCGTCCGGATCAGGTGGTTTCGTTGTTTGTTCTGACACTTCGCTCAATGGATTGGGTTGTGTTTTGATGCAGAATGGTCGAGTCATTGCGTATGCCTCGCGGCAATTGGAACCGCATGAGACTCGTTATCCAGTCCATGATTTGGATCTTGCAGCCGTGGTCTTTGCGTTGAAGATCTGGCGTCATTACCTGTATGGCGAGCAATTTGTGGTGTACTCGGACCACAAAAGTTTGCAGTATCTGTTTCACAGCCCGATTTGAATATGTGACAGCGTCGTTGGATGGAGCTGCTGAAGGACTTTGATTGTGAGATCAAGTATCAGCCTGGGAAGTCGAACGTAGTGGCCGATGCTTTGAGCAGGAAGGCTAGTGAGATGCTTGCTTCGTTGTATATCTCTAAGGATCAGGAGCATCTTAATACTACTGGTTGGAGATTCTACCCGACTGAGGATTGTGTCGTGGTTTCTTCTTTCCAAGTGGAGCCACAGATTGTTTCTAGTATTCGAGAAGCTCAAAGGACTGATCCTTCCATCCACGAGTTGAAGTTAAAGGTCAGGGCTAGAGAACTTGAGGATTATTCTGTTTCTTCTGATGGTTGCTTGAGGTTTCGTGGCAGGATGGTTGTGCCTAACCTCATTGATTTGAAGGAGGAGATCCTTCGGGAAGCGCACTGAAGCCGACATAGTGTTCATCCTGGTGCACGGAAGATGTACCATGCGTTGAAGCCGCACTTCTGGTGGGCTGGCCTAAAGGCTACGTTGCTGGATTTGTTTCTCGATGTTTGAACTGTCAGATGGTTAAGGCCGAGAGGATGAGACCTGGTGGTCTGTTGCAGAGTTTAGAAGTGCCCCAATGGAATTGGGAGCACATAGCTATGGATTTCGTGTCGCATCTGCCTCGTTCCAGCAGAGGATGTGATGCTATTTGGGTGTTATCGACCGATTGTCGAAGTCTGCACATTTCATTCCCTACGGTATGACCTTTTCTTTGAAGAAAATGGAAAAACTGTACGTCGATTTCGTGGTTAGACTTCACGGTGTGCCTGTTTCGATCGTTTCCGACCGAGATCCAAGGTTTACTTCCAGGTTTTATAAGAGTTTGCAAGCAGCTTTGCGTACCAGATTGGCTATGCGTACCGCGTATCACCCCCAGACAGATGGCCAATCTGAGCGAACTATCCAGACGTTGGAGGATATGTTTTGATCTGTTGTGTTGGATTTCGGAGGTAGCTGGCAAGACACGTTGTCTTTGGTGGAGTTTTCCTATAATAACAGCTATCAGGTGATGATTGGCATGGCGCCGTTTGAGGCTTTGTACGGCAGGAAGTGCAGATCGCCAGTATGTTGGGAAGAAGTGGGGGAGAAGAAGCTATCTGCCCCAGACTTTGTGCAGCAAATGAAGGATCATGTTGATCTAATTCGACAGCGGATGAAAGCTGCCCAGCATCACCAAGACAGTTATGCGAATAAGAGGCATCGACCTCTAGAGTTTCAGGTTGGTGATCAGGTATTTCTCAAAGTTTCTCCGTTTCGCAGTGTTATGCGCTTTGGACACAAGGGAAAGTTAGCCCCTCGTTACGTCGGACCGTATGAGATTGTTGAGAGGATTGGCCTGTTAGCGTATTGGTTGTTGTTGCCTCCGGAATTATCTTCTCTGCATGATGTCTTTCATGTTTCCATGTTGAGGAAGTACGAGCCAGATCCGTCTCATGTGCTTAGAACCGACGAGGTTGAGCTAGATCAGACGTTGAGATATCAAGACTATCCCTTGCAGATCCTTGGCAGAAAAGAGAAACAATTGAGGAATAAAACCATTCCGTTGGTGATGGTGCAATGGAGCAAACATGGCAGGGAAGAAGCTACTTGGGAGCTGGAAGAAAAGATGCAGCGCGAGTGGCCGCATCTGTTTGAATAGCTGTAGTGATAGACTTCCAGTAGTTTGTAGCTTCTGGTTGTATTTCTTCCCTAGTTGTTGTTAATTGTTTGCCCAGTTATCTTGAACTCTTGGCCATGAGTTAGGCGAATTTCTGTTTTGGTTTCTGTTGCTGTGTGAACTTTCTGATTTGTTGTTTGATTTCGAGGACGAAATCCTTTTTAGTGGGGGAGAAATGTGAGACCTGGAATTGTATAAGATTAATTGTTGGATTAATCGGTTTTAAGAATTCTGGAAGTTCTCGTAATTTTGGTATTTTGAGTTAGAAGCTGGTCGATGGTGAAATTCAGTCGCAACGCGTATTTGGAATCGCAGGAGATCAAAACGCTGTCGTTTAGAGTTTGGTGAAGTCTGTCAGCAAAGCATTTAGGCGTTGCGTTGTGTTGGGAACCAGCAGCAACACTTATGTGGATTTCAGCAGAGAGCGCTAAGGAACTTGGAAACGGCGACGTTTTGTGAGGTATTGACTTGGTGATATCTGTTAGCAGCAAGTTCCTGTAGCGGGTGCAAAACGCCGTCATTTGGATTAGTGGAGGCGACATCGTTTTGGTTAGCGCTAAGGGGATCAGCCGTTGCATGTGTTTAGTTCAGAAGATTTGCTGACGTGTGCGAAGCTACATCGTTTTATTTAGTTGAAACGTAGCATTTTGGATATCGCGGCTGGTACCAGTTGCAAGTATATGTTGCGTTGTTTGAGTAATCCATTCGCTGGTTTTGGGTGACCAGCTGTTGGCAGAAATTATGACTTGAGTTATGCGACGTCGTTTGGTTAAGTTGATGCGACGCCGTTCGATTTAATTTGGAACGCGACGTCTGGTACCAGCTTTTGGTTGTTAGGCAATCCAGGCGTTGGATTAGCGACCAGCTGCTGCTTGTGTAAGATACCAGCTTTTGGGTATGAGGACCAGTCGTAAGCAGCGACCAGCCGTTGGTTTGTTTTGCGCTGGTTTTGGGTGACCAGCTGTTGGCAGAAATTATGACTTGAGTTATGCGACGTCGTTTGGTTAAGTTGATGCGACGCCGTTCGATTTAATTTGGAACGCGACGTCTGGTACCAGCTTTTGGTTGTTAGGCAATCCAGGCGTTGGATTAGCGACCAGCTGCTGCTTGTGTAAGATACCAGCTTTTGGGTATGAGGACCAGTCGTAAGCAGCGACCAGCCGTTGGTTTGTTTTGTAACTGCTGGTTGGGATTTTAGTAGTGCATCATCTGGTTTTGTCGGTGGACTTTTTAACCAGCTTTCACGTGTGTATTTATTGGAAGCTTTGGCCTTCAATTATTGCAACGGATTCCATACTTAGCAAATTTTCTCCCAATTTCGTTCTTCGCTTCTAACCCTCGGGTTACTGTTCACCGTGAGCTTCTCCGGCAAATTCCCGTCGATTCCGGCCACCCTTTGTCACATTTGAGGTAGCGTTGGACTCTTCTCATCAAGCTCTTTCATTTCTTACCGATTTTAGAGGCTGTCGTTGGCTGGAGCAAAAGCACGAAGTTGCTGTTTTCGTGCGTGTATTTCGCTGTTCAGGTAGCCGTTAGTTTTATTTGTTGAAATCTTGTTCCTAGCCTTGAATTGAGCTTCCTGTTAAGTTTTATGGGTTAGAATTGAGCGCTGGTTTTAAGTGTTTAGATTCCAGCCGTGACTTTCTGTAGTTGGCATTGAGCTTTTGTTGATGTTTCCCCTGTATCTTGCGTGTGTTCAGCAGGTCAGGATCAGATTTCACGGGCCTTGAATTGTGGTAATCGTGCACATAAAGTGAGGTCCGGATTTGGAGCTTGTGATAGCTTGGAAGTTGCGTGAGATATAATGTGAGGCTGCTGAGATGTTTTGGTGAACATGGCTGTGTATTGCTTTCTGTGCATCGATGTTTATGCTAGCTGTTTTATGTGAATTGCATACACGCATATTCACGCATATTTCAGATCCCTTGCTTCGTATCTTGTTGTATTGTTGTTGTTGGATTCTTAGCAGGATGCGAGGGGCGAGCGGCAATACCGCACTCTCATCTCCCTGCTGGGATCTGTTAGCCACCATGCGTCGAGTGGTTAACTACCACAGTTCATGGGCGAGGCAACGGCAGGTTGAGTTGTTTGATGCATCTGATATTCGGGTGTAGTGTCAAGGCGAGTGGCTCATTACCACACTTTGAACACACCCCGTGGCCACTGTTTGTTGCAGATTCGATGGAGCTATGTTTGAGTTCCTTGGCTCCCTTTTCGGTTGTAGCCTTCAGCGTTCGTTCTGTATCTCATGCATAGCATATGAATTTTATCTTATGCTTTTCTTTAGCTGTTTCAGTTGCTCTCCGTACTGGGGTTTGACCCCATGTCCCTCTGGGGCTTGGTTGTTTTCCTTGCCTGTTGTGTTGTTCAGGTTTCCCAGGTTATTCAGCTGGTCGTGGTGCTGACCCAGCTAGAGGTGCCCCAGTAGGTGGTTAGAGTATCCCAGTAGCGTATATTGGTTTTGTTGTTGTTAAACTGGGATTACTTTGAGTATCGTATTATTTTTAATTATATCGTTTTAAACCGTCAGGCACTAAAATTTTACCCGATTTTTAGTAGCTTCCGCTTGTGTTTGTGTGTTTTAACTCTGTTGTGAGCACGAGGCCTGACCCTAACCAATACTTCTTTAACGTCTCAGTGAGAAAAACTTAATGAACTTGTTTAACGTCTCTGTTCAAATACTACAAGGAAAGTGCTTGATTTGATTCACTCAGCTCATCTAATCAGCTTTCTCTCAAATATGTGAGTGAATCATGTGTGAGAATTACAGTGTAAGCTCTCTGTTTATTTTGTATCTCACACACTCGGGAAGGTGCTCTCTAAGCTGGTTTCTCAATATCTTCTCAGATTGTGAAGTCGATGAATATCTTCACTGAAACTCATGACAGTGCACCATCTCACACCTGGGCACTTGACCAGCTTGAACACCAGCAGCCGCCTGGGTGTTGAAGCTTTCGACTGCTGCACAATCTCTTTGTTTTTGTGTCTCACTGCACTTGTATTCTTTTTGCTCATACACTTCCTCTCTCGCATCCCATGATGCTTCTGCTCTGCTCTTGATATATAAAGCTTCTTTGCAAATACCATCCGTTGGAAACAAATGTGTAGCCGTTGAAAAGTCTTCTAACAAAGTTGTACCTTGTGTCCTTTAGCATTTAATGCTTCTGCAGACTTTATGACTTTTTCGCATGTGAGCATTGTACCGAGAAGACAACACAACAAATTGATTTGAACACTGATAATAAATCTTCTTATAGTCTTGTGTTCAAATCGCTTTGCTTGTTGCTTTGTCCAATTCTGCTCTTGACCTCACATAACATCTGCTCTGCTCGCTAAGCTGGTTTGACATTAACCAGCTTGTCTCTGTTTTTCTTTGCTTCGAGCTTGTCTGTTCGTTACTCTGAGTTGGTCGCTTCTTCATCTACGAGGGTTACCTCGAGCTCGTCAAACTTCTCACAGAGTCCTGCCTCCGTATTTCCTCTTCCACAATAAACCCATATCTCTCAAACATCCAGCTTAGCAAAGATCCCTGATCTGGTTTTCTTCAATCCGAGCTGGTTTGTCCTTCACCTGCTTGGCTCTATTCTGGTATGTTCTGAGTGTACTTGCTTGTTCTCTTGTTCAATTCAGACATCTCTTCCAAACCATCAGCAAGTACATCAATCTTTTTCTGGTTGATTGAGCCAGTGATTATATCCATTTTTCTTGAGATCTTCTAATCAGTTCTAATTCAGCTTTCATTGGATTGAATTTCCTATTGTTTTGCTCTGTGATCTGACCTGCACTTGATCACTACGCTTGTACTCTGATTTGCACTTGATTACTGCGTTTGTAAACTGTACTTGATCCCGGACCTGCTCTTACACCAAGCTGGTGAACCAACTTGATGTTCTCTGCGATCTGGATTTCTTCTGTTGTACCAGCTCGGGCATCCCCTTACTGTTCCAGTGTGGACATCTTCAAGTAGACTAGCTTGGGCGTCCCCTCGCTGTTCCGGTTTGGATATCTCCTTGACTGCTCCAGACTAGCAACTGCACATCACATGTAAACCGTTAGTAGAATAATAGCAGATTTGTGTGAATCAAAAGTAAGATTCTGATCTGTAAAACAGATCCAATACAATATTAAAAATTTAGTCAGATGAGAATTATTTTTTTTTTTTAAAAAAAGCACATTTTTTAAGGGAATTAAAGTGAATCATCAAGTTCAGATTTTTTTTAATAAAAGAGGAATATTTCACGTAAGTTTAAAAATATTATTAATTGTGTATCGCTTCAAAAATATTGAATGTTGAAATGTTTTGGCTTTGATTTGAGGAGGTGAAAAGGACTTCACCAGAAAGATCATGTAGAGCCTTCAGAAAATTCATCAAGAAAACTTTGCTTTACAAATGATATTTGACATAATTGTAACGTTGGTAAAATTACGATATTTATTATCCTGTTTGCAAAAGAAGTTTTGTTTTTTTAATATCTTTTTCCTTTTCTCCTGAAAAAACATGAAGGTTATCTTAATAGAAATTATTTAACGAAATACTCGTTTCTATAGGTACAAATTAGAGTACAGAGTGATCATCAGTGAGAGTTGGTATATATGAAACGATCCAAACCATAATGTAAAAGTTTTATATTCGATGTAACCAAAATTCACCCAATCAAAAAGCTGGCACCACGTTATATCTCCTGTTCGGGAGGCTTGATGTCTGTCCTCGAGTAGTGAGATTCAGTGAATATACTAGTTGTTGGGATCCGGATCACGCCCCCCGGCGAGGCAGCGGAAGAACAGAAAATTAACAGCCGGGAGACGATCAATACGAGTAATACAAAAACAATCTATGACATTCGTAGGGTGTTTAATAGGAATACCTTGTTGGCACTTGTGCCTGGCTCCAACCGGAATTACAATAACGCCGGCTCTTTACGGTAGATTGCGGTAGATAACGCCAATCGGGTCCACGACCGGAGGTGGGATTCCTTCGTCAGCCTGCACTAGAAGGCCTGACAAGATCTACGCGGACGGATTCTCCTCGTCGAATTGGCCGGAACGAATTCCGGCGATTCGAGGCGACGACGGCGGCTTTGTGAGAGAGGAGGGGCGGATACTTAGCACTTAAGTTTAGGGTTTTGAAAGTTAATTGTGTTATGAAGTCTCCTAAGTCTAATTAAATAGACTAAGTGGTAGGCTTGGACCGGCCCAACGGGCCGGGTCCAACGGGTGAACATTCGGTTCATCCCCACCACTGTGACTTCATCGTAACTCCGATCGCCGATCAGATCGGACCGATCGACTCAGTTTCCAAAACTGAATACTATGATCTGAAAAACCCATTTTTCAGAACCCCAGTGCAAAATGACCGTTTTGCCCCTCAACGTCGGGAAATCTCGATTTGACCCGAGTTGACTTTTAGGAAGACGCACTCCCCAAAATCCTCTTCTCGTGCTCAACACATTGAGCTGAGTATCTGTGCAGGAATCTCGAATCCAGTACTTGTATGACCCTCAATGGTTCAGGGATACAGCTAGTCGTGGGCCCACAACCATTGTGGCTCCGGAATCACAATCCCGTACTTGCCCAACGGATCATGGTAAGAGCTTCTAGCAACATCGCCCCATGATCCCCTAGGTATCACTGATAGTGCCTGCAAGAACCAGTTGGTCGTGGTTAGCGTACAGTACGGTCCTTTCAATCCATATATCCCGATCAGATCAACGACCATTGGTAAATCGAGAGTCGCTATAGATCCGATAGCTATGCATACATCTTGGAGATCAAATAGTGACATCGCGAGTGTAACTAGGTAAACACATTTACCTAAAACACTTCTAGTACTCTGGCCAGAGATTTATACACTATTATCCCCTCAGATAGCATAGGATATCCACGCATGTCTGCGAGCGGTGAATCCTCGACAACGATGCATCAACTCCTACATGCATCGGGGTCTCACCCAATCCC
>KV005826.1:270273-369205 GCA_001598015.1 Dorcoceras hygrometricum
GTCGCGTGCGCTGTGGCGCACGCGATGGGCCGCCGTGCGAGGCGGCGGCCGGCCGATGGTTTTCCCAAAAATTTTGTGTTTTTATCTGCAATTTCGAGATATTGATACAATAAGGCATGAAGTATTGATCAGATCCGAAAACCATGGCTCTGATACCACTGTTGGGATCCGGATCACGCCCCCCGGCGAGGCAGCGGAAGAACAGAAAATTAACAGCCGGGAGACGATCAATACGAGTAATACAAAAACAATCTATGACATTCATAGGGTGTTTAATAGGAATATCTTGTTGGAACTTGTGCCTGGCTCCAACCGGAATTACAATAACGCCGGCTCTTCACGATAGATTGCGGTAGATAACGCCAATCAGGTCCACGACCGGAGGCGGGATTCCTTCGTCAGCCTGCACTAGAAGGCCTGACAAGATCTACGCGGACGGATTCTCCTCGTCGAATTGGCCGGGAAGAATTCCGGCGACTCGAGGCGGCGGCGGCGGCGGCGGCGGCGGCTTTGTGAGAGAGGAGGGGCGGCTACTTAGCACTTAGGTTTAGGGTTTTGCAAGTTAATTATGTTATGAAGTCTCCTAAGTCTAATTAAATAGACTAAGTGGTAGGCTTGGATCGGCCCAACGGGCCCGGGTCCAACGGGTGAACATTCGGTTCATCCCCACCACTGTGACTTCATCGTAACTCCAATCGCCGATCAGATCGGACCGATCGACTCAGTTTCCAAAACTGAATACTATGATCTGAAAAACCATTTTTCAGAACCCCAGTGCAAAATGACCGTTTTGCCCCTCAACGTCGGGAAATCTCGATTTGACCCGAGTTGACTTTTAGGAAGTCGCACTCCCCAAAATTCTCTTCTCGTGCTCAACACATTGAGCTGAGTATCCGTGCGGGAATCTCGAATCCAGTACTTGTGTGACCCTCAATGGTTCAGGGATACATCTAGTCGTGGGCCCACAACCATTGCGGCTCCGGAATCACAATTCCGGACTTGCCCATCGGATCATGGTAAAGCGTCTAGCAACATCGCCCCATGATCTCCTAGGTATCACTGATAGTGCCTGCAAGAACCAGTTGGTCGTGGTTAGCGTACAGTACGGTCCTTTCAATCCATGTATCCCGATCAGATCAACGACCATTGGTAAATCGAGAGTCGCTATAGATCCGATAGCCATGCATACATCTTGGAGATCGAATAGTGACATCGCGAGTGTAACTAGGTAAACACATTTACCTAAAACACTTATAACGACCATTGGTAAATCGAGAGTCGCTATAGATCCGATAGCCATGCATACATCTTGGAGATCGAATAGTGACATCGCGAGTGTAACTAGGTAAACACATTTACCTAAAACACTTATAGTACTCTGGCCAGAGATTTATACACTATTATCCCCTCAGATAGCATAGGATATCCACGCATGTCTGCGAGCGGTGAATCCTCGACAACGATGCATTGACTCCTACATGCATCGGGGTCTCACCCAATCCCGACGCCTTACGACCCCAAGTGAGTCGAAAAACGGGTCAAAGTGAGACACCTATCATGTAGAGTCTCAATGACGTTTCGAGTCGTGAGGACTAATCAGTACAACCAAGACCTCGGACTTATCCACTCGACAAATGGTAACCACTTGGAAAGTCCGAAGGAGGGTAGTTCGAGAGATCACCAGGTCACTATCTATCTGCATGCTCAGAACATCACAATGCTCCCTACCAATGAAACATGGTACTTCGCATCGCAGATACTAGTCTCGAACTCGGGCGGCCTTATCCTCGTTTTGACGGCCCAATCGACTAGGAACAGTTCAGAATACACAGTGACTATTAGATGTGTTTCATGATAGCCGTCATACCCACTATCACATCTAACATACACTTTAGTGCATTCTAGGTTTTTACTCAACGCAATTGTAAATCATCATACACACAATGAAAGTAAAGAATTCCATATAATAAATGCGAATATCATATATAAAGATTGTCATATACAAGAGTCTATAAACCCACACGCCACAAGTTGGCTAGTTGGGCATCTACTCTAACACTAGTGGCGCCCTAGTCCATCGATTTACTAATTAATCTCGAATGTATGAAGGAAAAGCGTACAATTTTTTTAAATTTTAGGATTTTGAAGGAAACATATGATTCAAGGATGGTTGCAATTTTAGAGAAAAATTTAGATTAGAACAACGACATGGTACTGCTATCAGCTCGGAGAATGAAAATCGGATCGCGAGCGTAAAACAGCTCAGGATGAGAAATCAGATCACGGGCATAAAACAGATAAGGGATTGCGATATTAAGCAGCTGAGAAAAATTATGCGAACTGATTCTCACTCAACATGGGAACAATTAATCGTAATAAAGTTTGATACAGAAATACATAATGGCATGTTTGTTAAGACCAACAAAACAAAAGAGATGCAATCTGAAACAACACGGGAAACGTAGGTCTATCGATAAACAATATCCAGTCTGCTTCAGTTCGCACCAGCCAGTTCACGCTAAATCTCCTCACCTGCAACCATGAAAGCTAGTGAGCCTAGGGGCCCAACAAGTAAAATATGGTAATAGCAAATAACTCCGCACAGACTAAACATAGGATTTAAGATAGATGAGTAAACATTAATCAACAACTTTCTTAAATATGCGGTTGTAAAAATAACCAATTCAATTTTTTGTATGAGATGTGACGCGAAAATTCTCCTTAGGTCTGATCGCTTGATCAAGCTTATCTGATATCAGGTCTAAGGTGAACTATCACCCATTAAAATTCATGTTTAGAGCGGATCCTCGATCCGGCGAACGACATCCACATTCTTGTAAGTTGACCGCCTGTTTATCTTTGCCACATGTCATAAAATTTTGAATTACTTTCTTTTAAAACTAACAGATTGCACACAAGTGGGTCACTTTGTTAAAAACTCCATTTTTTATTTGAAAAGATTGTTGGGAGTACGGTTGAATATAGTAGAAGAAGTTCTGCAATCAACTTAGAACAGATCACGACTTAGATCAGCTCTGGATAGAAAACATATCACAGCTGGTTGGTCAACTCAGATAGGAAAAGTCAACACAACTCATAACAATCAGACTGAAATTAAGAAGGTCAAACAAAGTCAACTCAACTTAGGCAATCAAATCAGATCGCGAGCTTAGAGCAGCTCAGAGGGGAAAAAATATCACGCGTTTGGAACAACTCAGAATAGTAAAAACAGATTACGGGCTTACAAACAGATCGGGAACTTGAAAGGAACAGTCATCTCAGCTCAGAAAATGAATTTAGATGGCAAGTTCAATTAAACTCAGGGGTTTTTCATATCACAAGTGTCAATCGGACAGTTCGTAGATCAGATTACGAACTGAAATCATCGAACGAATCATACTAGACTCAATAGAGTATTGAAAACAGCTTGGAGAAGTTCGAATAGATTAGCTAAGCTTATCTGATCAATACAGAATTCCAACTAGACCAGCTTTGCCTATCAGCTCAGAACCTCACCTTAGCCATCCAGCACGACGAAAACACTGGAAACACTAAGAGAACTTTACCTTGAAGCTACTTTCGTACATCCCCGAATTTTAAAAGAGATGACAACACACACTGACACATAAGCTCTTCTGCTAACATAAGAACTTAAAACCTTAATCCGAACCCGCTAAAATCATACAGATCATAGTATCAGTTGAAAAGAATTAAACGCTACTCAGAACTCAGAAACAAAATGCAAGAATTGAACATAATAGGCTTTCACAGAAGCAGCAAGAAACAGAGTGTACTTGCATCAAAGCTGAATGACAGTTTGCAAAGAATAGCTCCGGCTGAATCTTCCATAAGAACGATCGAAAAGATTTAGAACACTGAAGAAGAAGGACTTTGGTTGGATTCTATCTTAGAGAACTCTTAGCACCTCAAAATGGTTAAAAATGATGAAATAAGGTATGTAGTATGTTTTAAAGTACTACACAGGTATGGGCGCCTACTAACCAAAATCATTTCGATAAAAATATTTTCTTCCCTTTTTTTAACAAAAAACCTGAACCGTGCTTGGGTTCATTCTTCTCGAAACCGTTCGTGAACCGCCAAGTCTAAAAATTGAAGAATACAGCTCAGGAGAAATCTGAAATGTTAAATGCAAAATAGCAATTTAACCCTTCAAAACAAATTAAATAACTCGTGGGTTTATAAATGTGGAAATATGAAAACACAATCTCCTATTTATAGAAGATTTTTAGTATATGTGGAAATATGGAAACACAATTTCCTATTCGTAGAAAGATTTTTAGCATAGATTTTTGTCCCTTATGTCTATAGTTATTTTAAGTTAGGTAATATTCTAGTGGTAGAATTAGCTCTAAGAATCTTGTATATACAGGGAGATATCTATATTGTTTGTATGGAGTAAACATAACATTTTCAGTAACTAGTTATTCTCTTTTCCCTTTCCACTTAAATTGTCTACATGGTATCAGAGCTGTAAGGTTTAACAACACCACAGAATCTGTGAACAGCCTCCTGAGACAAAACAACCATGTCTCAAAACAACCATGTCGAGGTTGAGGGACGAGAAAAGCATAGACGCTTCCACTCAGGTTTTGGGCCAGAAGCTCCCTAAAATGTATACAGTAAGCCCTACTGGGATCGACCACCCGTCGGTCAATATTACCATTCACAAATTGAATGGTAAAAATTTCTTAGAATGGGCGCAGTCCATCAAATTAATCATTGAAGGTAAAGGAAGACTTGGGTACTTAACTGGAGATACCCGAACCAGAGAAGGATGATTTAAGGTGGAGTTCGTGGAAATCAGAAAACTCGATCGTAATGGCATGGCTAATAAACTCCATGGAACCATAAATTGGAAGAACATATCTATTTCCACCCACCTATAAGGACTTATGGGATGCTGTGAGGGAGACATACTCTGACTTGGAGAATTCTTCACAGATTTTCGAGCTCAATACTAGGCTGTGGAATGCCAAATAGTGAGAGAAGAACAAGTTTGAGTACTACAATGAGATGCGCACGTTATGACAGGAACTGGACTTATGTAATGATGATGATTGGGGGTGCAATAATGACAAAGTCAAATATCATAAGAGCATGGAGAATGATCCAGTCTTTGTATTACTTGCTGGATTAAACCGGGAACTCGATGAGGTTTGTGGCAGAATTCTGGGGAGGCTGCCTCTGCCATCTCTAAGTGATGCATTTGCTAAAGTAAGGAGAGAAGAAGGCAAAGTCGAGTCATGTTAAAGGACAAGTCCTCAACTGTACTAGAAGTTTCAGCCTTGATATCCGGAATCATACCATATAAGTGCCTGCCTTTGTATCTCGCAATCTTGGCAAGTTCGCCACCCATTAGCCTTGACCAGGTCCGAAAGGGGAAGGAGTCAAATGCGAGTACTGTAGCAAGCTGAAGCACACAAAGGAAACCTGCTGGGACTTGCATGGCAAACCACCGAAGTGGAAGTCAAGACTTCCAAAGCAAAAAGGTTGGGAATCTAGAGCACATCAGTCTGGTGTCAAGGAAGAAGATGGGTCTTCCCAGGGATGCCTACTTTCAGTAAAGAAAAACTTGGCCAACTGTATAAGTTGTTCCAATCTCCACAGTTCACTAAGCCCACGCCTGTCACATCCTCTAGTTCCGTCGCTCAACAAGGTTCTTCTTTCCAACCTATGGCCTTCTATTTTTTCTCCTATGATATTCCATGGAATTTTGACTCTGGGGCTACGGATCACATGACTGGATCCTCTGGTCTGTTATCTTCTTACACTCCGTGTGCAGGGAACAAGCAAATTCGAATTGCTGATGGTTCCTTATCCCCCATTCCTGGAATATGATCCATCGCTATTTCCAAAATCTTGAATCTCCATGATGTTCTTCATGTTAGAGTAGGTGCGCAACTAGCCAACTTGTAGCGTGTGTGCTTTTGATGACTCTTTGTGTAAAACATTATTTATTTATGAAATTCACATTTTATTTATGGCATTCTTTATCATCATTATTTTATAATGTTAACAATCGTTTTGGATAAAGACCTAGAATGCACCATAGTGTATGTTAGATGTGATAGTGGATATGATGGCTATCATGAAACACATCTAATAGTCACTGTGTATTCTGAAATTGTTCCTAGAAGATTGGGCCGTCAAAATGAGGATAAGGCCGCCCGAGTTTGAGACTAAAACACATCTAATAGTCACTGTGTATTCTGAAATTGTTCCTAGAAGATTGGGCCGTCAAAATGAGGATAAGGCCGCCCGAGTTTGAGACTAGCATCTGCGATGTGAAGTACCACATTTCATTGGTAGGGAACATTGTGATGTTCTGAGCATGCAGATGGATGGTTTGCCTGGCGAACTATCGAGCTACACTCGTTTGGATTCCCCAAGTGGTTACCATTTGTCGAGTGGAGAGTCCGAGGTCTTGATTGTATGGATTAGTCCTTACTACTCGAAACATCATTGAGACTCTACATGATTAGTCGCCTCACTTTGACTCGTTTACCGACTCCTTGAGAGTCATCAGGTGTCGAGATTGGGTGAGGTCACAAAGCATGTGGGAGTCGATGCCTTGTTGTCGAGGATTCACCGCTCGCCCTAGTGCGTGGATATACTATGCTATCTGAGGAGATAATAGTGTGACAAATCTCTGGCCAGAGTACTCTTGTGCTTCAGTGTAAATGAGTTTACCTGGTAGCACTCGCGATGTCGCTATTCTGATCTCCAAGATGTATGCATGGCTATCGAATCTCTAACGACTCTCGATTTACCAATCATCGTTGATTCGATCGGGATATATGAGTTGAAAGGACCATACTATATGATAGCCATGACCGATGAATGACTTCACAAAAGCAGCTAAGGGAGTAGGACTTCCATATTTAGCTAATCAGAGTAAAGCCTGTCATATATAGATTTAGTGGTCTGAAAATTTGATTTTGCATCATAATGATCAGTTTTTTAAACTGAGCACATGAGTGATATCTGATCATCGATCGGGATTATGATGAGACTACAATCGAGGGAGTCGAACCGAATGTTCACAGTTCGATTTGAACCGAATGTTCGCAGTTCGAGTTGAACCGAATGTTCGTAGTTCGAGTTGAACCGAATGTTCACAGTTCTACTTGAAACGAATGTTCACAGTTCTAATTGAAACGAATGTTCACAGTTTTGTTTACATCAAACTCTTTCCCTCAATTTATAAATATGGCATGAAGGGAGAAAGAAAAACACACAACAAAAAGCTATTCAGCAAATTCTCCCCCTTTCCTCCTCTCCCTCCTCCCGCCGCCGCTGCCGTCGCACTTCGCTGCGATCGTCCTGGCGAGTAGGTTCTGCTCGTGAAATATTCGTTGGGATTCTAGTGCATTCCAACGAAGGAATTGGAAACCGGTCGTGGACCTGATTAGGATCAACCAAAGAAGTGCTATTTCCATTTGAGAAATAGTCGGAGCCAGGCGCCTAGTCGCCAGACAGGTATATTCTAAACATCCTATGAATGATTGAATTATTATATAGGTGTATTGATCGTTCTCGGGCTCCTAAATTTTTAATTCTTCCACTGCGCCCTGGGAGCGGGATCCGGATCCGCCCCTGCGCCGACACTTCATGTTCCTAACCTTTCTGTTGGTCTCTTTTTATCGGGTACTAGATTGCAAAAGCGCTCTGATACCAATTGTTGGGATAAAAAACAGGGGGTGTTCGTGAGCTCTCACACAGCTCACGTAGTCTCTCACACAGCCACATACACCGAACCCTCAAATTTCGTTCATTTAAAGAAATTTTAAAGATAATCAGCACGCAACAAGGCAACCGGATCGTGCATGAAACATACCAGCGGCTCTATGAGCTGGTTTGGCATATACGATCTGGTGTATTCGTAACTTTAGCTGCAATAGCTCAGTGTTCTCGAATTCTAAGTGCATCGAGATACATATTGAGTAATGAGATAAAATCATGCGGAAATAACTCAAACTAAACTCTTATATTCGAAAGCTCATTAACGGTTTTGTTTAACGCAGTTTGTTAAATATGCAATGCGTATGAATTTAAGTGCAGAAAGCTGTATAGAAAAAATACGATGCAATTTGTTTATGGAAGTTGGGAGCTGAATCTCCTACGTCTCCCATTTTTCCGCAATTGGGAAGGATAACTAGAAGAAATTGATTACAGTGGCCCCCGCTGTAACCCGATCCTACGACCAGCAGCCACAAGAACTCCTAGCCATCACTGCACACCGGCCCTCAAGCTGCGTGTGTTTAACTTAACTTCTTTCATGCATCAGTGAGAAAGGGTACATACACTTCTTTAACGTCTCAGTGCGAAATACAACGTAGACTTGTTTAACGTCTCTGTCCAAAGACTACAATGGAGAGTTTTTGATTTGATTCACTCAATTTTCTGTTTCGCTCAACTCTCAAATATATGAGTGAATCGTGTGTGAGATTACAATGTATGCTCAATCTCTCGAAGATAAAATCTCACACACTGGGAAGTGCTCCTGTCCGAACTGGTTTCACCAATGTCTTCCCAGAGCTTGTGTTGTGCATTTTTCTGTTTTACATTTGGATTTGCAGAACACTTCGCTCTTCTTGCACTCTGCTCTTTTTGTCCGCGCTTGCTCTCTCTTTTTGCTTGTGCTCTGCTCTTGTTATTTATAGCCTGACATGAAGATTAATCCGTTGGACACAAAGTTGTAGCCTTTTAAAGTCTTCTGACACTTTTTAATGCGTTGCAGGATTTTCTTCACTTTAAGTACGTGAGCACTATACTTGAGAAGACAATACAAGAAAATCGATTTGAATACTAACATCAATTTCGTATAGTCTTGTATTCAAATCGCTTCGCTCGTAGAATTGATAGAATCTATCATGCTATTTGAACTGGTTTGTCTTTATCCAGTTTACCAGCTTATCTCTGTTCTGGTTTGCGCTGAGCTGGTCTTTACTTCGATCTGTTCAAATCTCTCTTATTATGTGCTTGTCTGCTCTTGAGCTGCTTCGAGCCAGCTTGTTCATCATATTTAGCTGGTCGCCTGAGCTGGTTCCTCAGCTGGTTTCCTACCCAGCTGGTTACTTCTTTCACTACAGCATCCTTCTGCTTCCCCATCGTAAGCATCCAGCTGCTGGGATCCTTGATCAGGTTTTCTCTTCCCTGATCTGGTTTACCAGCTCGGCACTTTTCTTCTCCTCAAGATCCACTGTGTGCTTGATTGTTCTCTTTGTCCATTGAGACACCTCATCCAAACCATCGGCAAGCACAACTTTCTTTCACTGGTTGATTGAGCCAGTTCTTCGAAGGTGCTTTAAACTTTATCCTCGAAGAACATCAAACTTGCACGAGTGATTATATCTCTTCTTCTTGGGATATAAAAATCAGTTCTAATTCAGTCTACCCAAGGACTGAGACCCCTATGATGAACTGATCATAGTTGCCCCTAGTGATCCGACCTACACTTGATCAATGCGCTTGTCTATGCGTTGGAACTTGAACACTGCACTTGTACGCTGCACTTGATCTGAACTTTACAGTTATGCTCTTCACTGAACCTCTCTGCGCTTGATCTCTGGCTGTTCTTGTACCAAGCTGGTGAACCAGCTTGATGTTCCTTTGAACCCTGTCAATCAGTGTTGTACCTGCTCAGGAGTCCCCTCACTGTTCCAGCATAGATATCTTAAATTGTTCCAGCTTGGACGTCCCCTTACTGTTCCGGTCTGGATGTCTCTCTATCTCCTTAACCAAGTGCACTGCACATCGCATGCAAAATTTTAGTAGAATAATAACAGATTTTGTGTGAATCAAAACTTAGATTCTGATCTGTATAAACAGATCCAACACTTTCTTGTAATCTATTTTCAGTCAGTACAGTGACGATGGATCTTAAATTGTGTTACGTTACGATGGATCTTAAATTTTGTGTTACGTTTTCCCATCATCTTTTTCAGTTTAAGGATTCAGCCTCGAGGATGATGATTGGCAGGGTAGGAGGATGGAGGACTCTACTGCTTTGAAATAAATCCCTCAGACAGACAAGCCCAGCAATCCAGCATTGAGTCACACTCATGTACGGAGGATATTATGTTAGTGCATCGTAGGCTAGGACATCCAAGCTTGTCATATTTAAAACTCATGTTTCCATCTTTATTCATGAATAAAAGTATTGTTGATAGTGACGTCTGGGGACCTCTCAAACTTCCTACCAATTCTGGAAAAAAATGATTTGTCACATTCATAGATGATCACACTCGTATGTCATGGGTATACTTACTGGGTGATAAATCTGGAATTGATACAAAATTAAAAAATTTCCTTTCTATGGTTCAGAATCAATTTCAAAAACCAATTAAGGTGCTTCGCAATGATAATGGGAAAGATTTTTTTAATCATAATCTCGAGAGTTTCCTTCAAACACAGGTGATCATTCATCAAAGCTCATGTATTCAAACCCCCCAACAAAATGGAGTAGCCAAACGAAAAAATCGGCATCTCCTCGAGGTGGCAAGGTATCTTATCTTCACTACTGGAGTTCCTAAGTACCTATGGGGTGAAGTTGTTCTCACTGCAACGTATCTTATTAATAGAATGGGATCCTCAAATTGAGGTCGCCTATTTCTATCTTCCAGGATTTCTTTCCTATGCACATTTAACATCTAATTTACCTCTTAGGGTGTTTGGCTGTACAACTTTTGTTCACATGTCTGATCGAGATAAATTGGATCCCCTAGCCTTAAAGTGTATTTTGTCGGCTATGCTCTTACACAGAATGGGTATAAGTGCTTTGACCCTCACACTAGGCAGTTTTTTGTGGAAATGGATGTCACGTTCTTTGAGTCCCAAGCCTATTTCACTCCTCTCAGGGGAAATCCTACTTGAAAACTCGTTTCCGGGCTTTGTACATCATCATCAGCGTCAATATACTAGAATAGATGTTTGTTACAGTATGTGCCCAACTAGCCAACTTGTGATGTGTGGATTCTTGTTGACACTATATAAAACGATTGTTGGATCTGTGTTTACAGATCAGAATCTAAGTTTGGATTCACACAAAATCTGCTTGATTTTATTGTACTAACGCTCTACTTGACATGCGCAGCTTGCTTAGACTGGAGTAGACGTGAAGATATCCAAGATAGGACAGTGAGGGGACGCCTGAGCTGGACTGGTCGAAGATATCTAGCTGGAACAGTAAGGGGAAGCCCAAGCTGGTTCGGCAGTTTACTTCCAGAAGTGCAGGGAACATCAAGCTGGTTCATCGGCTGGATGTTGGAGCAGCACAAAGATCAAGCGCAGAGTATGAAGAGCAGTTCAAGAGCAGAATCAAGAGCAGAACTGAAGTGCAGAACAATGTAGCAAAGAGCTGAGTTACCAAGTGCAGTATATGCTACAACAGAGTGGTTCTGTGAAAGAAGAAACCAGCTGGGAAGGAAACCAACTAGGAAACAAGCTCAGTGCAAACCAGCTCAGAGACCAGCGGGGTGAGATCAGTTGAGTGACCAACCCAGGGTTCAGCAACCAGCTCGGAGAATAGAGACCAGCTCAGAGCAAAGCAGTTTGAACTCAAATATTTATGAAGATTAAATTAACATTGTTCAAACTGATTTGTTGCGTCCTGTTCACATCAGGTACAGATTCACAGAGCTCAAAAGTCTGCAGCACATTAAATGAAGAGAGTTCAGATTCATAAAGCCTGCAGATGCATTAAATGCAAAGGACACAAGGTACAACTATGTCAGAGCTTTTCAGAATACTTTCCAATGGGAAGAAACTTGTGTCCAACGGCTACAATCTGCACAGAGGCTATATATATAAAGCAAACCATGAGCAGCAGTAGTAGAGGGTGCAGGAGCAAAAACAGATTAATCAATTCTACTGCACAACCATGGAAAGATAGAAAAAAACCAGCTCGGAGAGGAGCACTTCCCAGTGTGTGAAAATACATTTGAGAGTGAGCATACACTGTATAATTCTCACACACAGATTCACTCACATTTGATAGCTGAGAGCTTAATTGTTTAGATGAGTGAATCATAAACACAAGTCATTGTGTTGTCTTTCGCACTGAGACGTTAAAGAAGTGTGTGTAGCCTTTCTCACTGAGGCATTAAAGAAGTGAGTTAGACACACGCAGCTTTCGGGCTGGTTTGCAGTGGTGTTGTTAGGAGTTCTTGCGACTTCTGGTCGTAGGAGTGGGTTGCAGCGGGGGCCGTTGTAATCAAATTCTTCTAGTGGATCCTTCCCATTGTGGAAGAAGGTGAGATGTAGGAGATTGAGCTCCGAACTTCCAGAAACAAATCACAGCGTATTTCTTTACTGCTTTACTGCATTCATACATACGCATTGCATATTTACAACTACCCAGAAAACTGCTTAAATGGGTTTTCGAATTTAGAGTGCAGTTTGAGTTATTTCCGCATGTTTTATATACATTACTCAATCTGTATCTCGGTGCACAAAGTATTCAAGAACACTGAGCTATTGCAGCTCAAGTTAAGTTAACCAGATCGTTCGGCCGAAGTGTCGAGCTGGTTTTAGTCTTCCAGATGGAACTGTCATGTTTAGTGCTCGCCTTGTATTGGACTGGTTTCAACTTTCAGCTGAAACCAGATTGATCTTTGCGAACCCGACTTCAACTTCTGGCTGAATCCTGCGTCTTGTCATTCGATCTGGTTACACCCTCTAGTACTAGTTATTGATCGAATAACTAATCATTGCACATTAATAGAGGGTTTCGCTTAAATCGATCCAACAACGATCTTTAGTTATGAAATTCTTAAATTTACAACATTCTTTATCTTCATTATTATGATTACAATTATTAGATAAAGACCTTGAATACACTATAGTGTATGTTATATGTGATAGTGGATTTGATGGCTATCTTGAAACACATCTAATAGTCACTGTGTGTTCTAAATTGGTTCCTAGTCGATTGGACCATCCAAAAGACGATAAGGGCCTCCCGAGCTTGAGACTAGAATCTGTGATGCAAAGTACCACGTTTCATTGGTAGGGAACATAGTGATGTTCTGAGCATGCAGATGGATAGTGACCTGGTGATCTATCAAACTATCCTTGTTCGGACTTTCCAAGTGGTCATCATATTTCGAGTGGATTAAGTTCGAGTTCTTGGTTGTATAGATAGTCCTAATTACTCGAAACGTTATTGAGACTCTACATGATAGGTGCCTCACTTTGACCCGTTCACCGATTCCGTTGGGATCATCAGGTGGCGAGATTGGGTGAGGTCCCGATGCATGTAGGAGTCGATGCTTCGTTGTTGAGGATTCACCGCTCACCCTTATGTGTGGATATCCTATGCTGTCTGAGGAGATAATTGTGAGACCTGAAATGTTGATTAAGGATTAATTGTTGAAGTTATCGAATTTTGATGATTTTTGGGGATTCAGATCTCTGTTTGTATGTTTGAATTGTGTTTTCGGGTCGATTTCCCTCCTTAGAGTAATTCTGGAGATTTTCGAAATTTTGGGTTTAGAAGTATCTGCTGGTGACAGCTCTGATGACGTCATGCTTTGTGTTGGCATCGTAGTCGCTGACGTATGCTTTGCTGCTGGTAGCTTAGCGCGCTGTGTTCTTTGTTTTGGTAGCTGGCGACAGCAGCGCTTACGTGGATTTCAGCAGGAGAGCGCTATAGAATTTCAAAACGGTGTCGTTTTGAGGAACCAGTCGATAGTTTATATTACCTGCTGGTAGCAGATATGTCGACGTAAGCATTACTGTTGAGCATTGTGTGGATGACGTAGACTTTACTGTTGTCAGTCGATGGGTGTTATCGCGTTAATTGTATGCCTGCTGGTTGTCAACGCGGGTCAACCTTCCTGTAGCGCGAGGAGGATGCGGCGTCGTTTAGTTAGCGCTAGGAGTTTCAGCAGGTGGTTGGTTTTGTGTAAGGTGCTTCTGCTGGTTTTGCTGACGTCTGTGGAGCGACGTCGTTTGAGTAAGTGGCAATGCCGCGTTTTGATGTTGCTAATGGTATCAGCAGGAGGAAGTGCTTTACGTTGCTTTGTGTATTGCTGCTGGATGACCAGCAGTTGGTATTTAGAATCGCGTATCCTAAGCGACGTCGTTTGGATTAGTTGTTGCGATGTCGTTTTGAATTGTATTATTTAAGACGCCAGTCGACGATTTTAGTGCACCTGCTGATATGGGAATTGCGTACGTAGGAATCAGTCGTTGGTTTTCCCTTGTACCTGCTGGTTTTTTCGGTGGACATTTTAACTAGAATTCAGCAGTTGCAAGTTGTATATAAAGGAGGTCTTGGTCTTCGTTGTTGATTACCAGTTCCCATACTTAGAGAAATATTTCTCGATTTTTGTTCTCTGTTCTTCAACCCTTGGTCACTATTCACCATGAGCTTCTCCGGTAGATTCACGTCGACTCCGGCCGTTGTTTTGGACAGTTGAGGTAGCGTTGGACTCCTCTCGAAGAGCTCTTTCACCCTATACCTTTTGTAGAGGCTGTTGTTAGCTGGAACAAAAGCACGAAGTTGCTGTTCGTGTTCGTACGTTTCGAAGTTGCAGGTAGCTTTTGAATTAGCTTCGAGATCTTGTTCCTAGCCTTTATATTAGCTTCCTGTTAAGTTGTATGGGTTAGATTGAGAGCTGGCTTTAGTATTTAAACTTGTTGCTCAGTATAAGGTACGGATTTGAGCTTTTATTACAGCGAGATTATGGCTTGGATGAATTGTAGTCGCTGGTATGTGGATTTGCCGTGCCTGCTGGTTGTGTTATGTTGAGAATTGTGTATGCTATTGGTGTATTTGCTGCGTTGCATATGTTTATATGCTTGCATTCTAGCATGTTGCATACACGCACGGTATTCCTTTCCAGTTTTGGTAGTTTTGTACCATTGTTGCATTGTTATTGTTTTCTTACCAGGATGTGAGGGCGAGCGGCTATACCGCACTCTCATCTCCCTGCTGGGATCGTAGCCACCATGCGCCGAGTGGTTAATTACCACAGTTCATGGGCGAGGCAATGGCAGGTCGAGTTGTTTGATGCATCCGGTAAGTGGGTGTAGTATCATGGCGAGTGGCTCACTACCACACTGTGAACTCACCCCGTGGCCACTGTACGTTGTCGACGTTTCTTGGAGCTATGTTTGAGTTCCTTAGCTCTCTTGTGGGTCGAGCTTTCCATTGTTCCTTGGCGTCTCATGCATAGCACCTGCATTCTTTTCCTTGCTGTTATTTCTGTTGTATTATTGCTCTCCGTACTGGGATTTGACCCCATGTCCCTCCGGGGCTTGGTTTGTTTCTTTGTTGTGTTGTTTTCAGGAAACCCAGGTTCTACAGCTGGTCGTGGGTTTAACCCAGCTGGTGGTGCCCCAGGAGGTGGCTAGTGTGTCCCAGTAGCATATAGCATATACATATATGTATCAGTTAGCCAGGGGGATGCCCTGTGCTTTGTTGTTGTACCCGTAGGGGAGTCTGATACATGTTTGGATTATGTATGCTTTGTTGTTGATGGTTTTATGTCTTGGGAAAACTTATTTTAAGTATTGTATTTTAAATCATATGTTTAAAACCGTCGGGCCTAAAAGCGAAAATTTTACCCACTTTTTGATAGCTTCCTCATGTGTTTATCTATTGTGAGCACGAGGCCTGACATTTTTGGTATCAGAGCTTAAACTGGGACAAGCTCAATTCCTTTGATCACACTTGAGTCTAGGCACAGTGTTGCGTATTGCATGTGCTTGACTTATATGACTACGTGCTGCATATTTTGTGTTATATGCTTTCTATGCTGTATTTGTTCTGTTTTTCCTTATCCTATTGAGTGTTTTAGATGCCGCCTAGACGTCGTGGTCGTAGTAGGGGTCTCTTCCAGGAATCAGGAGGACAGAATGAGGATCAGTCTAGTGCGCCTAGTCATACTCTTGAGAGTAGTGGAGAGGAGGAGGCTGCAGCTCCGCCGGCTCCGGTAGAGAGAATGGATGTGGTCATAGCTCGGTTTCAGAGGATGAGTCCTCCTATCTTCAATGGTGATGAGTCGAGTGAGGACGCGGATTCTTGGCTCCGATAGCGTCATACTCAATTTGATCAAGCCCAGTATGATGACGATCTTCGATTGCGATTGGTGACCCTACTGTTGAGGAAGTCCGCAGAGCGTTGGTGGAGAGGTACGTCTAGTACCTTACTGGAGACTGGTGTTGCCATTACTTGGGACACTTTCTATCAGGTCTTCAGGCAGGAGTATGTCCCCGACTCCTATGTAGCTGCCCTAGTGCGCCTAGTCATACTCTTGAGAGTAGTGGAGAGGAGGAGGCTGTAGCTCCGCCGGCTCCGTTAGAGAGGATGGATGTGGTCATAGCTCGGTTTCAGAGGATGAGTCCTCCTATTTTCAATGGTGATGAGTCGAGTGAGGACGCGGATTCTTGGCTCCATAGCGTCATACATCTGTTTGATCGAGCCCAGTATGACGACGATCTTCGGTTGAGGTTGGTGACCCTACTGTTGAGGAAGTCCGCCGAGCTTTGGTGGAGAGGTACGTCTAGTACCTTATTGTAGACCGGTGTTGGAATTACTTGGGACACTTTCTACCAGGTCTTCAGGCAGGAGTATGTCCCCGACTCCTATGTAGCTGCCCGTGAGCGGGAGTTCGAGTTATTGGAGCAGGGTTCGTTGTCGGTGCGAGAGTACGCTCGCAAGTTTTCTGCTTTGTTGGCGTATGTTCCACATGTTGCTGGCCGGGAGAGGGCCAAGAGCACCAGGTTTGTGGAGGGCTTGAATGGGGATCTGTACCAGAGCGTTTTGACAAGCAAGCCCAAGTCCTATGTTGAGGCCGTGGATACTGCTATCCACATCGAGGAGGGCATGAAGAGCCGTAGTGCGCGAAGGGCATAGGTGGCGCAAGCGGTGCAGGGTGGTAGGCCCGCTGGTCAGGGAGCTCAGTCGTCCCAGATTTCTCAATCCGCGCATTTTCCTCAGCAGCAGCAGCAGCAGGTAGCTCAGCAGCCTGGCCGTCAGAGGTTTCGACCCCGCGGTCAGCAATTCAAGAAGAAGTCCGGTTCAGGGTCTTATAGTTTTGGTAGTTCGAGTAGCAGCGGCTCTCGGGCGGAGTTTTGTGGTTTTTGCGGTGGAAAGCATTCTTCCACGCAGTGTGTTGGTGTATAGGGTTCCTGCAACCTTTGTGGTCAGTATGGGCACTTTGCGAGAGTATGTCCGACAGCTGGAGCACAGCAGACCGCGGCCCAGCCTCAGGGTCGTGGAGGTCAGTCTAGGGGCCGTTCGCAACAGTTTCAGCAACCCCGTTTTGGTGAGGCTCCGTTTAGGCCATTTCAGCAGCCTGGCCCTACGCGTTTTGGGCAGTCGTCTCAGCCTTTCTTTCCAGGACCTCAGCAGGCTCAGGTTAACGCCTTCACGAGAGAGCAGGCCGAGGAGACACCGAGCCGGGTGATTGGAGGTACATTTCTTGTCTTTGACTTTCCTGCTCGTGTGTTGTTTGACACCGGTGCTTAGCATTCGTTTATTTCCGATTCTTTTGTTGTTGAGCATGGTTTGTGTACCGTCCCTTTGCGTGATATTGTTTCTGTTTCTACCCCCGGTGGTGTAAGCCTGTGTTCTCAAGAGATTTTGTTGGATGGTGTGTTACGGTTTGGTGAGCACGCCTTATTAGCGAATTTGATCCGGTTGATGCTTTGGGATTTCGATTGTATAGTTGGGATGGATGTGCTATCCAACTACAGGGCCTCTGTGGATTGCTTCCATGGGATTGTGCGCTTTAGGCCTTTGTCTGGTGAGAAGTGGGACTTCTACGGCCAGGACTCGAGATCGAAGATTCCGTTGGTCTCCGTGATGGAGATGTTTAGCTTGTTGTCTTTGGGGAATGCTGGCTTTATGATTTACGCTTTGGATGCATCTTCTTCTTCTAGTGTTCAGCTCAGTGACGTTCCCGTGGTGCGACAATTTCCCAACGTGTTTCCGGAGGAGATTCCTGGTTTTCCTCCGAGGCGGGAGATGCGAAGTTTGTGCGAGTTTTGGTTGCAACGCGTTGTATTTCTGGGCCATGTCATTTCAGCGGATGGAATTTCTGTGGATTGGATCAGTGGATAAGACTCCGTATGAGATATGGATGGGCAAACCACCCAAGTACTCATTTATGAGGATTTGGGGATGTCCTGCTTACGTGAAGCAGACAGTGGGAGATAAGCTGGATACGAGATCCATCTTATGCTACTTCATTGGGTATCCAAAGAATTATGAGATATGGATGGGCAAACCACCCAAGTCATTTATGAGGATTTGGGGATGTCCTGCTTTCGTGAAGCAGACAGTGGGAGATAAGCTGGATGCGAGATCCATCTTATGCTACTTCATTGGGTATCCAAAGAATTCCATTGGATACTATTTCTACTATCCCAGCGAGACAAAAGTGTTTGTCTCTAGGAATGCCACCTTTTTGGAAAGGAAATTTCTACTTGATAGAAAGGGCAGAATAGTAGAACTCGAAGAGGTTCGAGAACCAATTGAAGTACCAAATGAATCTCTCACACCTGCTGAGACAGTACCAGATATGGTCGCACCTAGGAGATCCGAAAGGATTCCTATAGCTCCAGAGAGATATGGTTTTCTCCTTGAAGATGATCAGAGTGATCAAGTTGTTGGATCTGATCCAAGAACTTTCAAGGAGGCAATTTCCGATGCTGATTCTAATTTATGGCTTGAAGCAATGCAGTCTGAGTTTGACTCAATGCATGCTAACCAAGTTTGGACTCTCGTTGACCCTCCCGAAGGAATCTTTCCTATTGGGTGCAAATGGGTGTACGAGAGGAAACTTGGGCCTGATGGTAAGGTAATGACCTTCAAGGCACGACTGGTCGCGAAAGGTTACACTCAAAGGCAAGGTGTTGACTATGATGAAACCTTCTCGCCCGTCGCAATGTTCAAGTCAATTAGAATACTGTTAGCCATAGCCGCATGGTACGACTATGAGATATGGCAAATGGATGTGAAAACTGCGTTCCTTAATGGAAACATTAAGGAAGAGATCTATATGACGCAGCCTAGAGGGTTTCACATCTGTAGGAAGCGAGCATAAGGTATGCAAGCTGCAGAGATCGATCTACGGTCTCAAACAAGCATCGCGAAGTTGGAACCTGAGATTCGATGAAAAAATTAAGGAATTTGGTTTCATCAAGAATCCCGAGGAGCCATGTGTATTTGTTTCCGGCCAACTCGACGAGGAGAATCCGTTCGTGCTGATCTCGTCAGGACTTCTAGTGCAGTCTGACGAAGGAGTCTCGGATCTGGTCGTGGACCGGATTGGCGTATCTACCGCAATCTACCGAGAAGCGCCGGGTTCTTGAAACACCGGTTGGAGCCAGGCACAAGTGCCAGCGAGGTAACACGCCTGAAACACCCTATGTATGTCGATACATGTAGATTTGATTTTCGTATTGATCGCCTACCGGTTTCTATAATTTTTGTTCTTCCGCTGCCTGACCGGGGGGCGGATCCGGATCCCCAACACCCTTTGTGGTCAACTTCAACATGAACAAGCTGGAAGCCACCCTTGAAGAGGTGGTGAACATGCTTGTAGTGTTTGAGGGGACCATAAAGAAGGACAAGCCCGTCCTCCTTATGGGCTCTTCTTCCTCTACGAAGAAGGGGCCCAAACGCAAGGGTAAGAAGCGTTCTGCCCCTGAAAAGGAGGAAAAGCCCACTAAGAAGCCCAAGGCAAAGGCTTCCAAGCCGAAAAAGTCCGAGTATGTTTGCCACCACTGCCACAAGCCTGGGCACTGGAGGAGGAACTGCAAGGAGTACCTCGAGCAGTTGCGAACTGCGAAAGGTATTTTCTATATCGAAATAAATATGTCTCTTAATTCGACTTCTTGGGTACTTGATACCGGATGTGGATCTCATATCTGCAATGATTTGCAGGTGATGACAAGAAGCCGACGTCTTAGAGAGGATGAGACCCACTTGAGGCTGGAAAATGGAGCAAGAGCTGATGCAGTAGCTATAGAAGATATTTTTTTATTTCGGTCTTCGAATTTTAAGTTGTTATTGAGAAACGTTTTGTTTGTTCCCGAGTTAATAAAGAACATTATTTCTGTTTCTATGCTTGATAGTGATGGATATTCTTGTCATTTTGCTAATTCGATTTGCAATATGTACAAGAATGAATGTTTGATTGGAATTGGGGAACGCGAAAACGATCTGTACACCTTAAAATTAAAAGAAGTTCCAACTCGCGATGTGGAAACACATACAACAACAATTAAAAGGAAATACGATAGCTTGAACCCAGCACAACTTTGGCACGCTAGGCTAGGTCATATTTCCCTAAGTAGGATGAACAAGTTAGTTAGGAGTGACATGTTTGATTTGTCAGACATTAACTCCCTACCGACTTGTGAGTCTTGTCTCAAGGGAAAGATGACTAAACAACCCTTCAAGGGCAAGCCTGAACGTGCTCAAGGCCCATTGGATTTGATCCATACTGATGTGTGTGGCCCACTTAGTATTGGTACTAAGTACGGTCACACATACTTCATCACCTTTACCGATGATTACTCTAGGTATGGGTACTTGTACTTAATGAAGCACAAGTCTGAATCCTTTGAAAGGTTCAAAGAATTCAAGGCTGAAGTAGAAAATCAGTTAGGGAAAAGTATTAAAGCACTTCGATCCGATCGAGGTGGTGAATACTTGAGTGCTGAATTTCAAGGCTATCTTAAAGAGAATGGGATTCTCTCGCAGTGGACCCCTCCGGCCACACCACAACTCAATGGTGTAGCGGAGCATCGTAATCGAACCTTGATGGACATGGTTCGATCTATGATGTCTTCACTGAACTTTCTACCTCGTTTTGGGGCTATGCGCTCGAAACGGAGGTAATGTTGTTGAACAATGTCCACACCAAGGCAGTGGATAAGACTCCATATGAGATATGGATGGGAAAACCACCCAAATACTCATACATGAGGATTTGGGGATGTCCTGCTTACCTGAAGCAGACAGTGGGAGATAAGCTGGATACTAGATCCATCTTATGTTATTTCATTGGGTATCCAAAGAATTCCATTGGATACTACTTCTACTATCCAAACGAAACAAAAGTGTTTGTTTCTAGAAATGCCACCTTTATGGAAAGGGAGTTTTTCTAGAAATGCCACCTTTATGGAAAGGGAGTTTCTTCTTGATAGAAAAGGCAAGATAGTAGGACTCGAAGAGGTTCGAGAACCAAATAAAGTACCAAGCGAATCTCCTGTGCCTCAAGAGCCAGTACCAGAAATGGTCGCACCTAGGAGATCCGAAAGGGTTCCTAGGGCTCCTGAAAAATACGTTTCCTCCTTGAAGATGATCAAAGTGATCAAGTTATTGGATGTGATCCAAGAACTTTCAAGGAGGCGATTTTCGATGCTGATTCTAATTTGTGGCTTGAAGCAATGCAGTCTGAGATTGACTCAATGCATACGAACCAAGTTTGGACTCTTGTTAATCCTCCCGAAGGAATTGTTCCTATTGGGTGTAAATGGATATACAAGAGAAAACTTGGGCCTGATGGTAAGGTACTGACCTTCAAGACACGACTGGTTGCGAAAGGTTACACCCAAAGGCAAGGTGTTGACTATGATGAAACTTTTTCACCAGTCGCAATGTTCAAGTCAATTAGAAACTTACTTGCCATAGCCGCATGGTACGACTATGAGATATGGCAAATGGATGTGAAAACTGCGTTCCTTAATGGAAACATTAAGGAAGATATCTATATGATGCAGCCTGAGGGTTTCACATCTGTAGGAAGTGAGCGTAAGGTATGCAAACTTCAGAGATCGATCTACGGTCTCAAACAAGCATCGAGAAGTTGGAACCTGAGATTTAATGAAACAATTAAGGAATTTGGTTTCATCAAGAATCCCGAGGAGCCATGTGTATATAAGAAGATAGTTGAAAGCGCTGTGACATTCCTTGTACTTTATGTTGATGACATTCTACTCATTGGGAATAATGTAGGAATGCTGCAGTCAACTAAAGTGTGGTTGTCTAGTAGATTCTCGATGAAGGACATGGGTGAAGCATCTTATATTCTTGGAATACAGATCTATCGGGATAGATCGAAAAGGATGCTCGGACTCACCCAAGCTACCTACATCGATACCATACTTAAGCGGTTCTCCATGGAAGAGTCCAAGAGAGGACACCTACCTATGTGCCACGGGGTCACTCTATCTAAGTCTATGTATCCAAAGACTGATGAGGAGATAGAGAGTATGACACGTGTGCCATATGCCTCGGCAATAGATAGTATTATGTATGGAATGATCTCAACTAGACCGGATGTCGCATATGCTCTGAGTGTCACGAGCCGCTACCAGGCCAAACCCGGCCAAATGCATTGGAAGGCCGTGAAAGATATTCTTAAGTGCTTACGAAGGACTAAGAATATGTTCATGGTCTATGGGGGCGGTGAACTGAAATTGGAAGGCTATACTGATTCTAGCTTCTAATGTAACATAGATGATTCGAAGTCTACCTCTGGATTTGTATTCATGCTCAATGGTGGTGCTGTCTCTTGGAAGAGTTCCAAGCAAGAAACCATCGCGGTTCAACCACTGAGGCTGAGTACATCGCAGCATCAGCTGCTGCTAAGGAGGCGGTTTGGATAAGGAATTTCGTCCAAGAGTTGGGCGTCATCCCTGATGGAGTTGGTCCAGTCCCGATGTACTACGACAACACGGGTGCCGTTGCGTAAGCAAAGGAGCCTAGGTCTCACCAAAGATCCAAACATATACTGAGGAAATATCACATAATCCGAGATATTGTGGCTAGAGGTGACATTGCAGTTGAGAGAGTCGCCTCTACGGACAACATTGCTGATCCACTTACGAAGCCCTTGCCAGGACCGTTGTTTGAAAAACATCGTGAAATAATGGGACTGCGTCTGATGAGTTGTTGGCTATAGGGCAAGTGGGAGATTGTTAGAGTAGATGCCCAACTAGCCAAATTGTGGCGTGTGGGTTTTATTGGCTCATGTGTATAACGATCTTTATTTATGAAATACGCATTTCTTTATGGCATTCTTTATTTCATTATGTTATAATGTTAACAATTGTGTTGGATAAAGACCTAGAATGCACCATAGTGTATGTTAGATGTGATAGTGGATATGATGGCTATCATGAAACACATCTAATAGTCACTGTGTATTCTGAACCCGTTCCTAGTCGATTGGGCCGTCAAAATGAGGATAAGGCCCCCCAAGCTTGAGACTAGCATCTGCGATGTGAAGTACCATGTTTCATTGGTAGGGAACATTGTGATGTTCTAAGCATGCAGATGGATAGTGACCTGGTGATCTATCGAACTACCCTCGTTCGGACTTTCCAAGTGGTTACCTTTTGTCGAGTGGATAAGTCCGAGGTCTTGGTTGTACTGATTAGTCCTCACTACTCGAAACGTCATTGAGACTCTACATGATAGGCGCCTCACTTTGACCCGTTTACCGACTCACTTGGGGTCATTAGATGGTGGGATTGAGTGAATGTGAAGTACCATGTTTCATTGGTAGGGAACATTGTGATGTTCTAAGCATGCAGATGGATAGTGACCTGGTGATCTATCGAACTACCCTCGTTCGGACTTTCCAAGTGGTTACCTTTTGTCGAGTGGATAAGTCCGAGGTCTTGGTTGTACTGATTAGTCCTCACTACTCGAAACGTCATTGAGACTCTACATGATAGGCGCCTCACTTTGACCCGTTTACCGACTCACTTGGGGTCATTAGATGGTGGGATTGAGTGAGGTCCCGATGCATGTAGGAGTCGATGCTTCGTTGTCGAGGATTCACCGCTCCCTTTTATGCGTGGATATCCTATGCTATCTGAGGAGATAATAGTGTAACAAATCTCTGGCCAGAGTACTGGATGTTTTTAGGTAAATGGGTTTACCTAGTAACACTCGTGATGTCACTATTTGATCTCCAAGATGTATGCATAGCTATCGGATCTCTAGCAACTCTCGATTTACCAATGATCGTTGATCTGATCGGGATATATGTGTTGAAAGGACCGTACTGTACGCTAACCACGACCAACTAGTTCTTGCAGGTACTATCAATGATACCTAGTGGATCATGACGCGATGTTGCTAGGAGCTTTACCATGATCCGATGGGCAAGTCCGAAATTGTGATTTCGGAGTCACAATGGTTGTGGGCCCGACAGGGGTCAAATTGTGATTTCCCCAAGTTGAGCGGCTAAACTGTAATTTTGGACTAGGTGGTGTGAAAAATTGTTTTCGAATCATAATATTCAGTTTTGGAAACTGAGTCGATCGGTCCGATCTGCTCGAAGATCGGGATTATGATGAAGCCACGGTGATTTAAATGAACCGAATGTTCATATGGACATGGGCTTGACCCAAGTCCATTGGGCCGGTTCAAGCCCATGTATGATTTAAATACTAGACTTGGTCTAGGGCTAAATGATAACATCACACACCAAACCCTAGCCTCCATCTTGAGTGCTGCCCCTCCATCTTCCACACGACCCATCGGCCGCCGCCCCCTTGCGTCGCCGTCGTGCCGCCGCCGTGTGCTGCCACCTTCGTGGTCGGACTTGTTCCGACCACCGCGACGAGGAGATTCCGTTCGTGCCAAATTCCTTAGGCCTTCTAGTGCAGGCTGACGAAGGAGTCGTGTTACCGATCGTGGACCTGATTAGGAGGATCTACCGCCACCTACCGTGAAGAGCCAGATTCCTTATGCATTTGGTTGGAGCCAGGCGCCTAGACTCCAGCAAGGTAGCATTCGATAAAACATCCTATGTATGTTTTATGATTTGATTTATATGTATTGAACGATTTCCGGGGCAATTTTTAAACTTCTACTGTGTCCCCGGGAAACGGGATCCGGATCTGCCATTGTCGCCAACAGTGTTGGTCAACGAGAGTGTATTTATACTCACTTCTCAACAGATCACGGCTACAATAATATCAAATCAGTTCAGATCTAAACAATGTTCAGCGTGCGCTAACAGCTCTCGCGCACTAGTCCGGCACATGAGAGATGATTAGCTCTCACCAAAGCTGACCACTACCAAGATCTTTCACCCAAAGCTGAGACCATGACCAGCTCTCGTGTGGTCTGAAAACCACGAACAACTCTCGTCCAATCTATGCGTCACCATCAGCTTGTATCCAAGCTGATTTTGCCAACAAGAATAGCGCAACTCTCGAAATCTGCTCTCTCAGCTAAGAGCACCCAGAACATCTCTAAGCTGAATCCAGCTTACACTCACATAGAAAATCCCAGAGCTGTTGTTAAGATAAAATTTATAAGTTTTTGTGATAACAAAATAAGACTTAAAACTGAACATAAGTATTCGCAGAGGACAAGAAAAGGGAAAATTTCAGATTCCGTGACTTCATGACATTGAATTGAAGATTTCAGATTCGAGAGTTCTGAGTTAAGTTGCATTGACATATGAGTTGACTATTCGGAAATTGATCAGATATCGAGTCAAGTATTTATTTATCGGGTTGAGGAATTCAGAATTAAGTTCCAAGATATATCGGGACAGTATTTCAGATTTGAGGGGATTCAGATTTGATTCAGTAGCTACAGTACCAGATGTGAGATTTGTTTATTCAGATCCGAGCAATTCAGTCGTGAATAGAATCAACTAAGGTATAGATATGATTACAGAATTATCAGAGTTCATCAGATCTGAGGTTATCAGACATGAGCAACTCATTTAGGTACAGTGTTCTTGCAGATGTCTCAAAGCATTCAGATTTGACAAAGTTGCAAACATATAGAATAAGAAAATTCATTTAACAGAGAGCTTTATTCAAGATGTCAATACCAGATATGAGCTTCGAATCACTTCAGATGTTATCAAAGGGTTATTTGAAAATAATCAACGGTCATAGTTTAATCGTATAAAAGCCTGGAATTAAGGAAACAATATCAGAGCTATTTTGGGTAAAGTTGCACAGTATGCAGAGTGATTGATACGATGATTACCCACTTTGGGATATAAGTCAATTTATCCCTGACAAGCGTAAAATTCCTTTTGCACAGCATTAATGGAGCATTAAATGCTATGATACGATGAAGATATGCAAAAGAGCTTATCTCTACTGGCTACATTTATTGACCGTTGGGGACGACAAGTATAAATAGCTGAAGATTTCAAACATAGAAGCTCTCTGCGTCTCTTGGTGTTTTTACAGTCTATCTGCTGATTCATAAAGCTCTCAAATATTCACTGGAACCTTTCATTCAAAATACTCTAAGTCCAATATAAAATTTAAAAGCTCAAACCTTCACAGTTTCAATCTTCTAGATATCTTCTGGTTATATTTGTAAACAGTTCTTGTTGATAAAAGAACCAGAAGATTTACAGTACTCACTATATCGTATTTCCTTGTTAATATCCAGTGTTGAGTCTGTAAAAGACTTGCTGTGTGAAGCAGTCTGAAAAATCAAGTTGTTTGTATTTCAGCAGTTGTATCTGCGTGTATTGGTGTTTGCTAGGAGTTCACTTGGGTTTACTCGAAGACTCCGAGGGAGCACAAGGAGCACTTGGAGATGGTTCTTCTGAGGTTGAGAGAGCAGCAGTTGTATGTGAAGTTTTCCAAGTGCGAGTTCTGGTTGCAACGCGTTGTATTTCTGGGCCATGTAATTTCAGCAGATGGCATTTCTGTGGATCCCAGTATAGTCGGAGTCAGGCGCCTAGTCTCCCGAGATAATTTTCCTAAACATCCTATGTATGTTTAGATTGATATTTCGTGTTTGAATCGTTCCTGAGCAATTCCAATTTTAAACTTCCGCTGTGCCCCGGGAGCAGGATCCGGATCTATCACTACGCCAACAGTGGTATCAGAGCCTAGGCTCGGATCTGTCAATACACTGTTTCTACCTAAATTGCATCAAAACTCGTTTTTCAAAAAAAAATATTTTCCAGCCGACCATCGCGTGCACCGCCGCCGCCCACCACACGCACATCATGCCACACGATGCGTGCACGTCGCGTACACTACGCGCACACATGCCGCCCGCATATCACAGCATGTATTGCACAGACGGGCGCGTGTCACGAACGCTGGCCTCGGTGAACGTTGTGCAAGCCGCACGTTTGCATAGATCAGGCTGCTGCGCAAACTTTCCGGCATACCTCTGTGCGCTTTTCGGGCAGGTGGCCGCTACCCCTGCTCGCACGTTGCGCAAGGACTTGTGTGTGCCCACCGCCTTTCTTGCGCATGCTGGCCCTGCAGCAGGGGATGCGCACGGCATGCAGCACATGTGCTGCATGCGTGCGGCGGTGCCGGGGCGGTGATGTGGTGGCGGAATTTGATTCCTAGGGTTTTTTTCAGGCCAGTCCCGGGCGGCCTGACGGGTTTTTGGGCCGATACTTGCTATGGGGATTTTTGTTTGGACCAAAAGTATTTTTGAAAAATTTTGAGATATAGGTTCTAAAATTGTTTAAGACCAAAATTATGTGATGCAATTAAAATAACAAAATATGATTTTATTTATAAAATATGATTTTATATTTTAAATATGATTTTGTTGAATATAAGAAAATTTGATTTGTTATTTTATTTTTTTGTCAATTATTTGGATTAATTGAATAAATAATGTTGTTTTGGATGATCGAGAGCCATGCCCAATGTGTTAGGTGTATGCTAGGTTTTAAATTTCTTGGTTTTAATATTGTTGAAATCATATCAAAATGGGCCTAGTTTATGGCCCGTTCCACCCCTTTAAAATATTCCTATTTGTCATGGTTATTTAAATGTAAATATTAGACTTAGTGGGAGGAATTTTGAAGATGGTGGAGATGATGATCAAAGATATTGAAGACCAAAGACTTGTAAAACTGGAATCTTATGTAATAGGATTGCATTTGCATACTGCATGTCACCTAGGATTGGACCAAGATCCGTGCTTTGCAACCACGGATCGCATAGCTCTCGCTCATCGATCATCCCAATTATATGTGTGATATATATCTGTTGAATCCGCATTTTTTAAATTTGATTTAAAATTATTGAAACCAAATTTCAAAATTAAAATCCCTCATTTTAAATTTGATTTAAAATTTATATAAAGATTAAAAGTTTATTCGATAAGCTAAGGGAATTTAAATATTGTTTAAAATTTCCTACCTTCCATCAACAATGGGTGTACGTCGATGCTACCCGCATACATAGTCCGGCTCATATTATTGAGAGGGTTCTGTATGCCGGAAAGCTGTACACGTCATTGACACTTGTTGTGAGTTGGTTGGAACTCCCTTTAACGTTGACTCATATTATTGGGGACATTAAGGGGACCGTCCATCACAACTCAACATTGATGGGTCATCTTGGCACGTGATAGTAATCGGCGTCATATTATTGGGCCCTTACTGGACGTGAGGTAAATACATGAAGGTTGCACCGGTTGCAATTGGGTTCTACCTTTTGAGGTAAATATTAGACTTAGTGGGATGTTTTTTTGAAGATGGTGGAGATGATGATCAAAGATATTGAAGATCTAAAACATGTAAAACTGGAAGCTTATGTAATGGGATTGCATTTGCATAATGCATATCACCTAGAATTGGACCTAGATCAGTGCTTGGCAAATACGGATCGCATAGCTCTCGCTTATCGATCATCCTATTATATATGTGATATATATATCTGTTGAATCCATGAATTTAAATTTTTTTTAAAATATTGAGACCGAATTTCAAATTAAAATCCCTCATTTTAAATTTAATTTAAACTTTATATCAAAATTAAAGTTTAATGATTAAATTGAAGGAACTTAGTTTATTGATAATTATGAGGACATGTGACAAAACGTAATCTAAGAGAGTCCTTCATAGACCGACTTAAAAATGGATAATACCGGCTAGTCTCACTGAGGGGCATTGTTTTGTCTTAGGAAATTGGTTTTTAAGTGGGCCTTAGCCCCTCCAATGATCTGGAAGCACTCTTAGCGAATGTTAGTCCATGAATTCTAAATTTATCATAAAACAAAAGTTTATTCGATAAAATCATGAAGCTAAGGGAATTTAAATATCAACAACGGGTGTACGTCGATGCTACCTGTACATATATCCCGGGTCATATTATTGGGGGAGTTCTGTGTGCCGGAAAGCTGTGCACGCCATTCACAGTTGCTGTGAGTTGGATGGAACTCCCATGACGTTGGCTCATATTAGTGAGGACGTTATGGCGACCGTCCATTACAACTCAACATTGATCATCTTGACACATGATAGTAATCGAAGTCATATTATTGGGCCCTTGCTGGACGTGAGGTAAATACATGGAGGTTGCACCTGTTGAAATGGATCTACCTTTTGAGGATCATGGTTGGCTGATATTATTCGGGACCGTGATTTCTTGATTGGACTCTGTGTACCCACTAAGGAAATTGGTTTTCCCGATTTCATTAGAGGATGGTGAAATCATTAAAATAGTGGTAGGGGAATTTATAAAACTAAATAAGATTGTTTTATGTCTTAGCGTTTTTAATGAACAGTCTGTAATGCATGTCTGTTTTTCCTTTCAGTATAATATGATATTTATCATGTCTTCGATCAAAAATTCTCTTGCTGCTATACTGGATAGCAACAAGTTCACTGGCACAAACTACCAATATTGGCTTCGCAATCTCAAGCTTGTCTTTGCTTTGGAGAAACTTCTCTACACGCTAGAGAAGAGCCCTCCGAAGGTGGCCCCTTCCAATGCCAGTCCTGAGGAGCTGGAAAAGCTGAAAAAATGGTAGGATGATGAGCTTAAGGCATGGTGCTATATAATGGCATCTATGTCCAACGAATTGTAGCGGTGATTCGAGGAGATGAGGTATGCTGCTTCCATACACCTTAACCTCAAGGAGATGTACGGGGAGAACTCTCGGACTGAGAAGTTCACCACTGTAAAGGACCTCATGACGAGCCGCATGCACGTGCGGACTTCGGTTCGCGAGCATGGGGTCCGTATGATTGGGCTCATTGAAAAGCTAGGGGGCCTCGAAATCACACTTCCACATGAGCTGTCTGTGGATCTGCTTCTCCTTTCCCTTCCTGCTACGTTCGACCCCTTTGTGGCCAACTTCAATATGAACAAGCTGGAAGCCATCCTTAAAATATGGTAAACATGCTTGTCGTGTTTGAAGGGACCATAAATAAGGAAAAGCTCGTCCTCATTTTGGCCTCATATTCATCTGCGAAGATGTTGGGATCGAAAACAGGGGGTGTCCGTGAGCTCTCACACAACTCACGTAGTCTTTCACACAGCCCAAACACCAACCCCGTGAGTTACGTGCATTTTAAAATATTAAGTTGTGTTGGGGATCCGGATCCGTCCCCCGGTGAGGCAGCGGAAGAACATAGAATAAAAGCCGGGAGACGATCAATACGAAAAAATCAATAACAATTATCGACATACATAGGGGGTTCAAAACCACTACCTTGCTGGCACTTGTGCCTGGCTCCAACCGTAGTTACAATAACGTCGGCTCTTCTCGGTAGACTGCGGTAGATATCGCCAAACCGGTCCACGACCATAACCGAGACTCCTTCTTCAGCCTGCACTAGAAGTTAGCAGCAGCTGATGCTGCAATGTACTCAGCCTCAGTGGTTGAATCCGCGATGGTGTCTTGCTTGGAACTCTTCCAAGAGACAGCACCACCATTGAGCATGAATACAAATCCGGAGGTTGATTTCGAATCATCCACGTCACACTGGAAGCTAGAATCAGTGTAGCCTTCCAGTTTCAGTTCACCACCCCCATAGACCATGAACATATTCTTAGTCCTTCGTAAGTACTTAAGAATATCCTTCACAGCCTTCCAATGCAATTGGCCGGGGTTGGCCTGGTGGCGACTCGTGACACTCAGAGCATATGCGACATCCGGTCTAGTCGAGATCATGCCATACATAATACTACCTATTGCCGAGGCATATGGTACACGTTCCATACCTCTATCTCCTCATCAGTCTTTGGACACATAGACTTGGATAGAGTGACCCCGTGGCACATAGGTAGGTGTCCTCTCTTGGACTCTTCCATAGAGAACCTCTTAAGTATGGTATCGATGTAGGTAGCTTGGGTGAGTCCGAGCATCCGTTTAGATCTATCCCGATAGATCTGTATTCCAAGAATATAGGATGCTTCACCCATGTACTTCATCGAAAATCTGCTAGATAACCATACTTTAGTTGACTGCAACATTCCTACATCATTCCCAATGAGTAGAATGTCATCAACATAAAGTACTAGGAACGTCACTACACTTTTAACTACCTTTTATAGACACATGGCTCCTCGGGATTCTTGATGAAACCAAATTCCTTAATTGTTTCATCGAATCTCAGGTTCCAACTTTGCGATGCCTGTTTGAGACCGTATATCGATCTCTGAAGCGCATACCTTATGCTCGCTTCCAACAGATGTGAAACCCTCAGGCTGCGTCATACAGATATCTTCCTTAATGTTTCCATTAAGGAACGCAGTTTTCACATCCATTTGCCATATCTCATAGTCGTACCATGCGACTATGGCTAACAATATTCTAATTGACTTGAACATTGCGACTGGCGAGAAGGTTTCGTCATAGTCAACACCTTGCCTTTGAGTATAACCTTTTGCGACTAGTCGCGCCTTATAGGTCATTACCTTACCATCAGGCCCAAGCTTCCTCTTGTATACCCATTTGCACCCAATAGGAACAATTCCTTCGGGAGGGTTAACAAGAGTCCAAACTTGGTTAGCATGCATTGAGTCAAACTCAGATTGCATTGCTTCAAGCCACAAATTAGAATCAGCATCGGAAATTGCCTCCTTGAAAGTTCTTGGATCAGATCCAAAACGTCTCGTAACAACAACTTAAAATTTGAAGACAGAAATAAACAAATATCCCCTATAGCTACTGCAGCAACTCTTGCTCCATTGCCAAGCATCAAGTGGGTCTCACCCTCTCTAAGACGTCGGCTTCTTGTCATCACCTGCAAATCATTGCAGATGTGAGATCCACATCCGGTATCAAGTACCCAAGAAGTCGAATTAAGAGACATATTTATTTCAATATAGAGCATACCTTTCGTAGTTCGCAACTGCTCGAGGTACTCCTTGCAGTTCCTCCTCCAATGCCCAGCCTTGTGGCAGTGGTGGCAAACATCCTCATGCTTGTTTGGTTTGTAAGCCTTTGCCTTTGGCTTCTTGGTGGACCTTTCTTCCTTCGCAGGAGCAGAACGCTTCTTACTCTTGCGTCTGGACCCCTTCTTTGCAGAGGAAGAAGAACCCAGAAGGAGGACGGGTTTGTCCTTCTTTATGGTCCCTTCAAACACTACGAGCATGTTAACCACCTCTTCGAGGGTGGCTTCCAGCTTGTTCATGTTGAAGTTGACCACAAAGGGTCAAATGCAGCAGGTAGTGAGAGGAGAAGTACATCCACAGACAGCTCGTGTGGAAGTGCGATATCAAGGCCCGACAGCTTTTCAACGAGCCCAATCATACGAACCCCATGCTCGCGGACCGAAGTCCCATCGCGCATGCGACTCGTCATCAGCTCCTTGACAGTCGTGAACCTCTCATGTCGAGAGTTCTCCCCGTACAGTTCCTTGAGATGAAAAATTATGGCAGAGGCATACTTTGTCTTCTCAAAGCGCCGTTGCATTTCATTGGACATCGATGCCATCACATAGCATCGAGCTTTAACCTCGTCGTCCCACCATTGTTTAAGCGTTACCAGCTCCTCAGGGCTGATATCGGCAGGGGAAAACTTCGGAGCAGTCTTCTCTATCGTATAGAGAAGTTTCTCCGAAGCCAATACAAGATTGAGGTTCCGGAGCCAGTCTTGGTAGTTAAGACCGGTGAACTTGTTGCTATCCAGTATAGCAGCGAGCGGGTTTTTCATCGAAACCATTTTATATGCAGTAATACCGAGAGGAAAACGGACATACATTACTAACTATATATAAATAAACGCTAAGACATAAAACATGGTCATTTAGTTTTATGAATTACCCTCCCACTATTTTAACGATTTCACCACCCTCTAATGAAATCGAGAAAACAGGTTTCTTTAATGGGTACACGGAGCCCAATCAAGCGATCATGGACCCGAATAATAGTAGCCATCCATGACCCCCAAAAGGTAGTTTCCGATTGCAACCGGTGCAACCTCCATGTATTCACCTCACGTCCAGTAAGGGCCCAATAATATGACGCCGTTTACTATCACGTGTCAAGATTGACCCATCAATGTTGAGTCGTGAAGGACGGTCACCTTAACGTCCCCAATAATATGAGCCAACGTTAAAGGGAGTTCCAACCGACTCACAACGATTGTCAATGGCGTGGACAGCTTTCCGGCATACATGACCCCCTCAATAATATGAGTCGGGCCATGTATACGGGTAGCATCGACGTACACCCATTGTTGATGGAAGGTAGGGTTAATTTAAACAATTTTAAATACTCTTTTGTTTATCGAATAAACAGTTTATCTTGATATAAGTTTTAAATCAAATTTAAAACGAGGGATTTTATTTTTGAAAAATTTTGGTCTCATGCATATTTAAATCTAATTTAAAACATGCAAACATGCGGATTCAATAAGTCTATATATCAACATATATAAAGTTACATTGGGATGATCGATCGCGAGAGCTATTGTCAGGCCCCGTGCTAATTACTAACAATTAACACATAATAAGCGCATAAATCACGGAAGCTTAAAATCAGGGCTTAAAAATTTTTCGAAATACAATGGCCTGAACTTCAAACCATTCATTCAAAATATTCAATATTCAAAATAGAAGTTAACTCAAACTCAACCACAAGCAACCACATAATTCAATTCAACATACAGATCCCCAAATACAATAAGACACGGGGCATCCCTCGGTTCAATACATATCATAAGTAAACTGGGACTCAGAGATGAGGGGATCGACCAGCTGAACTTCCACTCTTCCCAGCTTGGTTACCTAAAGCTCCTGCAAATGGGCACGCAGACCCAGCAAGACAAAGCAGGAAACAAATACGAGGTCAAGCCTCAGTACGAAGAGCTATCAAAGCAGATAAACATGCAACATGCTACAAATCAATGCTATGAATGCATGAGGGCTAACAAGAAATCGGATAGCTAGACCAGTCTATCAACTGGCAACTCAAATCAAGCCTCTATACCACACACAGCCAATCAGCCGGTGGAAATCATCGGTCCGTGATCATCGGGGCCCGTCAGCCCATCACAGCTCGGTGGTAGACACTCGAATCCGGTAGTCACCACTCCGACGATAGCGTTGGACTTTTCGGGCACGACCCACAAGTCGGCCAGTCACAATGTGGCACCCAATCAGGTAATCAAATCAATCTGTCAAAGGCTCAATATGTATGCATGATGCCAATCAATATCAATGCTCAATGCATACAATGCACAATACGTAAAACAGAATGTAACTCAATCATTCAACATACTGATTCACGTAATTCACAGCAGCAAGATTCACAACATCAATCACAGCATGTTCACGCCTAAATCTGCTAAGGGCTGCTCAATTCGTACCTTAATTTTTCAAACTACCTTAACAGGTTTCACAAGCAACGGTTCAGCAACAACTCAAGCTTACTGCCTTTGAAGCTTCCTCGACAATTACCCTTCAAAATTCCTAGAAGCTTAAATCTGCCAAAGATACCTAATATCTTAGCTCAAACCAACGAAAGAAAGCTCACCCAAAAGATAGAAACGCACGGCGCAACTTACTGCTCAATTCAGCCGTTTCGCGTTCTCGCTCCAGCTCAACACAGCCTCCAAGGTTGGTAGGAAAATAAAGGTCTTCTCAAGAGGTTTCCAACGCTACTAAGAACTCGAAAAACGGAGGTCGGAATCAACGGCAAATCGCGATAGAAAGTGACGGTGAACAGTAGTTCGACGAGGGTTGGAGAAGGAGATAAGAAATGGCTGGTTCAAAAATATTTCTAAGTGTCGATCAACACTAAAATAAATACCTCTTCAAACCTCGCCTGCTGATTCACCAAGATCTATCGAAGAAATCAGCAGAAGTCTATCAGCAGCAATCCTCTCCTTTCCCTTCGTAAAATTCAGCAGCAACAACCAACAAAAGCAATCGCACAAAACAATTCAAAACGACACCGTTCCAACTTATCAAAACGACGCCGTAGCAGACACCAGCTGCCAACAGCTATCGCCTCAAAACAACTATCTGCTGGTCGTGAGGAAACTCTCAAAACGACGACGCATCTACTAAACCAAACGACGTCATTTTACATACGTAAGCAAATCTGTTAACAGCTGATCTTTCAAACGAAAAGCTCAAAACGCAGCGTTTCCACTAATTCAAACGACGACGCTTCTCAACGCTTTCGCACAAGCGCGCCTGCTGATCAGCAGCAACCATCGCAACGCAAATACTACCAGCAGCAAGGAATACGTCACGCTTACGTCACCACATCTATCGATAGCTCTCGCGACAAATACTCAACCCATCTGCTGATATCTTTTCACAAACGCATCTGCTGAATCTAATAGTCAACGCTCCAAAATGTTGACTAACACGCGTCACTACCTCGCTCAATCTCACGCTACGCGCGATGTCTGCCAGCAGCAATCTTCAATTCGCACCAAAGCCAGCAGATCTTCATGCGTCAAGCTGATGTTACCATATCTGCTGATTTCAATTCCACCAGCAGGAGCTACAGTAACTTGCTATCAACAGCTTTGCACCAAAATTTGCTACGATAAAATTCTCCAAAATTTCAACGCAACATTCGAAATCAGCAGGAACTTCAAAATTCACGTGATTAATCCCAAATAAAATCAATTAATCACTAATCTAAATTCTCAATCCTCACATTCTCCCCACCTAAAGAGATTTCGTCCTCGAAATCAAAGACAAACCAAGGCAGAAACAATCGAACAGGCAATTCAGCACAAACAACTCACCAAAATTCGAAGCAAAACCAGAAATTTACCTGGAATTTCTACACGCTCAGTGCTCAAACAGATGAGGCCAATCCTGTCTCATCTTTTCCTCAACTTCCCAGGTTGCTTCTTCTCGGCCATGCTTGCTCCATTGGACCATCACCAACGGAATTATCTTGTTTCTTAGCTGCTTCTCCTTCCTATCTAAGATCTGTACCGGATATTCGACATAACTCAAGGCAGAATCTAGCTCAACTTCGTCAGTTCTCAAAACGTGGGACGGATCCGGCTCATATTTTCTCAACATTGATACCTGAAACACGTCATGCATCGCGGCTAACTCCTCGGGTAGCCTCAATCTATAAGCCAACTGTCCAATCCGCTCGATAATCTCAAAGGGACCAACGAATCTGGGAGCCAATTTGCCTTTAAATCTGAATCTCATCACGCTCTTGAAAGGAGAAATCTTTAGAAACACACGATCGTCCACCTCAAACTCTAACGGTCGACGTCTTCTGTTCGCATAACTCGAGAAACGGTCTTGGGCAGCCTTCATTCTACTCCGAATCAAGTCAATTTGATCCTTCATATGCTGAACAAACTCCGGTGTAGAAAGCTGTCTCTCGCCAACTTCTTCCGATCGGGGATCTGCACTTTCGACCATACAAAGCCTCAAACGGAGCCATTCCAATAGTGACTTGGTAGTTGTTGTTATACGAAAACACTACTAAAGAAAGCGAATCCTGCCAGCCACCGCTGAAATCCATCACTACCGCTCGCAACATATCCTCTAAAGTCTGGATAGCCCGCTCAGACTGTCCGTCTGTCTGTGGGTGATAGGCTGTGCTCATCGCCAATCCCGAACCCATTGCTGCTTGCAGACTCTTCCAAAAGCGAGAAGTGAACCTCGGATCTCTGTCAGACACTATCGAAACCGGAACTCCATGCAATCTAACCACATGGTCTGGATGCACACTGTACCGACTACAATGCGCTTCATTCATGAGGGTCTCCTTCAAATCAATCAGGTTCGGAACTACCAATCTCCCTCTGAACCTCAAACATCCATCAGAAGCAACAGAGAAATCATCAGACTGACCTGACTGCTCCTTAATCCTCAACTCATGGATATAGGGGTCGGTCCTCTGCGCCTCCCTGATGTCCAACACAATCTGCGGTTCCACCTGAAGAGAAGAAACAAAGAAATACTGATCACCCGGCTGGAATCGCCAACCAGAAGTACTCAACTCCTCATGAACCTTCGAAATACTCAAGGATGCTAACATATCAGGCTGGGTCTTTCGACTTAGAGCGTCCGCAACCAAGTTCACTCGCCCAGGCTGATACTGAATCTCACAGTCAAAGTCCTTAAGCAATTCCATCCAGCGTCGTTGTCTCATGTTCAAATCTGACTGCGTGAAGATATATTTCAGACTCTTGTGGTCGGTGTACACCACAAATTCTTCACCATAGAGATAATGCCGCCAAATCTTCAAGGCAAACACTATCGCAGCCAACTCTAAATCATGAACCGGGTACCTCGTCTCGTGAGGCTTCAGCTGTCGAGACGCATACGCAATCACGTACCCGTTCTGAATCAGAACACACCCTAATCCACTCAGAGAAGCATCGGAGCACACAACGAATCCTCCGGAGCCAGACGGTAGGGCCAAAACAGGAGCAGTAGTCAACTTCTCCTTCAACGTCTGAAAGCTATACTCGCACTCATCAGTCCATACAAATCTCTTATCTTTCTGAGTCAACTGCGTCATAGGCTTGGCTATCGAAGAAAACTTCTCAATGAAACGCCTATAGTAGCCGGCCAATCCCAAGAAACTGCGGATCTCTGAAACATTTCGAGGTCTCTCCCAGTTAAGCACTGCTTCGACCTTGCTCGGATCTACAGAAATCCCTTGTGCTGAAATCACGTGACCCAAAAAGATAATCCTGTCGAGCCAAAACTCGCACTTGCTGAATTTGGCATAGAGCTGCGAGTCTCTCAATCTCTGCAATACAAGTCTCAAGTGCTCCTTGTGCTCTCTCTTGCTCCTCGAGTACACCAAGATGTCATCTATGAAGACGATAACGAACCGATCGATATACTCACTGAAGACGCGATTCATCAAATCCATAAAGACAGCATGGGCATTCGTCAAACCAAACGGCATGACAAGAAACTCAAAATGCCCATATCGAGTACGGAAGGCCGTCTTTGCCACATCAGCGTCTGTAATTTGCAACTGGTGATAACCAGAGCGCAAGTCAATCTTTGAGTACACAACCGATCCCTGCAGCTGATCGAACAAGTAATCAATCCTCGGCAGAGGATACTTGTTCTTCACCGTGGCCTTATTCAACTGTCTAAAGTCCACGCACATCCTCATAGTGCCATCTTTCTTTTTCACAAACAAAATCGGAGCTCCCCAAGGCGACATGCTCGGTCAGATGAAGCCTTTCTCTAAGAGATCACTCAACTGTTCCTTCAGCTCTTTCAACTCTGCAGGCGCCAACCGGTAAGGAGCTCTAGAAATCGGGGCAGTACCGGGCGCCAACTCGATGCTGAAATCAATCTCACGTCGAGGAGGGAATCCAGGAATCTCATCTGGAAACACGTCGGGAAACTCTCGAACGACGGGGATGTCGCGCAACTCTAATCGCTGTTTCTGGGAACTATCAAGCGCATAGATCATGAATCCTGCATTACCTAGCGATAGCAGGCTAAAAATCTCCATAGCGGACACTAGGGGAATCTTTGACCTCGAATCCGTGCCGTAGAAATCCCACCTCTCACCCGTATCAGGGCGAAATCTCACCACACCATGGAAGCAATCAACGGTAGCCTTATAGCTAGATAAAACCGCGACTGCTCACGAGGCTGAAAACTAGGTCGCTGGGACTGAGCAAAAGGCTGCTGTCGCTGAGAGGAACCACTAGCGGAACCCTGCTGCGACTGTCCAGTAGACCGCCCTCCAATCGAAGGACACGCTCTAGCGAAGTGTCCCGGCTGACCACAAAGGTGGCAGAGTCCTCGAACTCCTCGACACTGCGAAGTCTCATGCCTCCCTCCGCACTGGCTGTAGAATCCGCCTCCAGAACCGCTACCCGAACCACTGCCAGAACCAGAGCTCACTGATCCAGAAGAACTCGAATGGCCCTTCTTCTTGAACTGCTTCCCTCTAGGTCTAAACTGCTGGCGACTCGACTGCTGTGATCCTTGCGGAGACTGATACGACTGCGACACCGCCTGAGCTGGCTGAGAAGCACGCGCGGTCGTCTGATGCACTGGAGCCTCAGGATCCATCAAACTCTCCTCGATATCCACTGCATTGTTCACAGCATCCATGAAAGTCTCCGGGGACCCAGACAGCACCATCCGATACAGGTCAGGTCTCAAGCCCTTCAAAAATATGTTCCTCTTTGTTCGCTCTTGGTTCGCCACAGCTGGCATGTACACTAGAAGCGTAGAAAACCGTCTAGCATACTCGGCCACACGCATATCACCTTGCTTCAGGTTATCAAACTCACGTTCCCGACTAGCGAAGTAGGACTCTGGGGTGTATTCGCGTCGAAAGGCCTCGCAGAAAACATCCCAAGTGAGCATCGTCCCACTATCTCGCAGCATCCTCGAAGTACTCCTCCACCAGCGCTGAGCATCATCTCGCAGCTGCAGCACTGCCAACTTCAATCTCTTTTCTGGAGCATACTCCAGGGTATCAAACAGCTCCTCCATCTGAACAAGCCACGCCTCAGCCCTAGCGCCACCCTCAGTACCGGCCAACGTCGGTGGGTTCGTCCGCTGGAATCGGGCTAAGACTAACTCCATACCACCTATCTGCCTAGTGACGTCCTCCACCTGGGCGTCATCATCACTACCTGCTCTAGACTCCTCCTCAGAACGTCTAGTCCTCCTACCTCCTCCACGCCTCGGCGGCATCTAATCAAGCCTAGAGGTAAGATCTCACAGCAGATAAAATAACAAGGTAGATAATAGATCACATAAGTCACAGAGGCAATCAAAATCAAATCAAAACTCTGTGCCTAGACTCGAGTGTGATCAAAAGAAATCGAGCTTATCCCAGTTTAAGCTCTGATACCAAAAATGTCAGGCCCCGTGCTAATTACTAACAATTAACACATAATAAGCGCATAAATCACGGAAGCTTAAAATCAGGGCTTAAAAATTTTTCGAAATACAATGGCCTGAACTTCAAATCATTCATTCAAAATATTCGATATTCAAAATAGAAGTTAACTCAAACTCAACCACAAGCAACCACATAATTCAATTCAACATACAGATCCCCAAATACAATAAGACACGGTTCATCCCCCGGTTCAATACATATCATAAGTAAACTGGGACTCAGGGATGAGGGGATCGACCAGCTGAACTTCCACTCTTCCCAGCTTGGTTACCTAAAGCTCCTGCAAATGGGCACGCAGACCCAGCAAGACAAAGCAGGAAACAAATACGAGGTCAAGCCTCAGTACGAAGAGCTATCAAAGCAGATAAAAACTGCAACATGCTACAAATCAATGCTATGAATGCATGAGGGCTAACAAGAAATAGGATAGCTAGACCAGTCTATCAACTGGCAACTCAAATCAAGCCTCTATACCACACACAGCCAATCAGCCGGTGGAAATCATCGGTCCGTGATCATCGGGGCCCGTCAGCCCATCACAGCTCGGTGGTAGACACTCGAATCCGGTAGTCACCACTCCGACGATAGCGTTGGACTTCTCAGGCGCAACTCAACAGTCGGCCAGTCACAACGTGGCACCCAATTAGGTAATCAAATCAATCTGTCAATTCAGACTCAAGATGTATGCATGAATGCCAGTCGATATCAATGCATAAAGCATACAATTCATAATACGTGAAACAAAGTATAACTCAATCAATTCCACAATTCAATTTCACGTAAGCCACATAACCGCAATTCACAACATTGAAAACTAGCCATGTTCACGCTCAACTGCTAAGGGCTGCTCAATTCGTACCTTTCCTCTTCGAATTACCTAACAGATTCTCAACAAAGACACGTTCAGCAACAACTCAATCTTACTGCCTTTGAAGCTTCCTCGACAATTACCCTTCAAAATTCCTAGAAGCTTAAATCTGCCAAAGATACCTAATATCTTAGCTCAAACCAACGAAAGAAAGCTCACCCAAAGGATAGAAACGCACGGCGCAACTTACTGCTCAATTCAGCCGTTTCGCGTTCTCGCTCCAGCTCAACACAGCCTCCAAGGTTGGTAGGAAAATAAAGGTCTTCTCAAGAGGTTTCCAACGCTACTAAGAACTCGAAAAACGGAGGTCGGAATCAACGGCAAATCGCGATAGAAAGTGACGGTGAACAGTAGTTCGACGAGGGTTGGAGAAGGAGATAAGAAATGGCTGGTTCAAAAATATTTCTAAGTGTCGATCAACACTAAAATAAATACCTCTTCAAACCTCGCCTGCTGATTCACCAAGATCTATCGAAGAAATCAGCAGAAGTCTATCAGCAGCAATCCTCTCCTTTCCCTTCGTAAAATTCAGCAGCAACAACCAACAAAAGCAATCGCACAAAACAATTCAAAACGACACCGTTCCAACTTATCAAAATGACGCCGTAGCAGACACCAGCTGCCAACAGCTCTCACCTCAAAACAACTATCTGCTGGTCGCGAGGAAACTCTCAAAACGATGACGCATCTACTAAACCAAACGACGTCATTTTACATACGTAAGCAAATCTGTTAACAGCTGATCTTTCAAACGAAAAGCTCAAAACGCAGCGTTTCCACTAATTCAAACGACGTCGCTTCTCAACGCTTTCGCACAAGCGCGCCTGCTGATCAGCAGCAACCATCGCAACGCAAATACTACCAGCAGCAAGGAATACGTCACGCTTACGTCACCACATCTATCGATAGCTCTCGCGACAAATACTCAACCCATCTGTTGATCTCTTTTCACAAACGCATCTGCTGAATCTAATAGTCAACGCTCAAAAATGTTGACTAACACGCGTCACTACCTCGCTCAATCTCACGCTACGCGCGATGTCTGCCAGCAGCAATCTTCAATTCGCACCAAAGCCAGCAGATCTTCATGCGTCAAGCTGATGTCACCATATCTGCTGATTTCAATTCCACCAACAGGAGCTACAGTAACTTGCTATCAACAGCTTTGCACCAAAATTTGCTACGATAAAATTCTCCAAAATTTCAACGCAACATTCGAAATCAGCAGGAACTTCAAAATTCACGTGATTAATCCCAAATAAAATCAATTAATCACTAATCTAAATTCTCAATCCTCACAGCTATGCGGTCCGTGGTTGCCAGCCACGGACCTTGGTCCAATACTAGGGGTAATGCAATATGCAATGCAATCCTATTACAAAGCTTTTCGGTTTTACAGATCTTCGGTCTTCAATATCTTGATCGTCATTGTCCACCGTCTTCGGATGTCCTCCCACTAAATCTAGTAATTTACGTTTAAATTAACTATGACAAATAAGGGATACATTTATCAAGGGGTGGGAACGGGCCACAAACAGGCCCACTTTAAATGATAATCAAATATTTAAAAAACGAAATCAAATAAAACCTATTGCATAAACCTAACACATTGGGCACGGCTCTCGATCACCCCAATCATGCAATTAATCTAATTAACATGCATAATTTAAATAATCTAATTATTTATAGTAAAATCATATTCTAATTACGAAATCGTATTTTATAATAAAATCGTATTTTGTCGATAAAACAAATTTTAATCAACAAAATCATATTTTATTACAAAATCATATTTCATAATTAAAATCACAATTTACTAATTTTAATTGTATCAATATTGGGCTTAAAACAATTTTAGGCCCAAAAACTTAAAATTTCAAAATCGATCAAAACCGGGCTCGATATCGCATATCGGCCCGAAAACTTCACGGGCTGCCCGGGACAGGCCCGAACCAAACCCTGGAAGAAATCAGACCAGCCGTCACGACATCGCCGGAGACTCGCCGGAGCATCGGCCGGCCGGCGGCGCCACCACCATGAAGATCGCGGCGGCAGCGCGCACCATCGCGCGAAGCGCAACGCAACGTCGCGCGCGCAACGTCGACCAGCGGCGGCATCGAACGAGAAACATGCGGCCAGCGCGCTTCCTCGTCGTGCGACAAGGCACGGCCAGCGGTCGAGATCCAGGCGTGCAGCCAGCATTGATGCGGCGCAACAGCTTGCGCGAAGGAGGCAGCAGCGCCGCCCAAGCATCGGCGCAACCATTGCACTGGACAGGGCCAGTCGTGCGGCCAACGGGCACGCATCGCCAAGCCATGTGCGGCCTGCACTTGCGCGCTGTTAAGCGCGCTAGCTGTCGAGCGGCGCTCGCCTCCCGTGCACGACCATCGCGCACGTCGCGCACGTTCATGCGCATGATATGGAGGGGCGCCGCCGCACGTGGCGGCGGTCGATTGTCATGCCTGAATATCGGTTGATTCGATCTGAAAATTAAGATGTTAGATACAATTATGGCAATTCGGATGATCAGATCCGAAAAACCTGGCTCTGATACCACTGTTGGGGATCCGGATCCGCCCCCCGGCGAGGCAGCGGAAGAACATAGAATAAAAGCCGGGAGACCTCGGTAGACTGCGGTAGATATCGCCAATCCGGTCCATGACCAGAAACGAGACTCCTTCGTCAGCCTGCACTAGAAGGACTGACGAGATCAGCACGAACGGATTCTCCTCGTCGAATTGGCCGGAAACGAATTTCCGGCGAAGACGGGCGGAGGCGGCGGCGGCGGCGGCGCACGGCGGCGGCGTTTGAGAGAGGAGGGGACGGCTATAGAGATTAGGGTTAGTGCATGAGTTGTGTTGTGTTGTTTAGGTTAAGTCATAATTCTATATTAAATAGAATAGGTGATGGATTTGGATCCGACCCAACGGGCCCGGGTCCAACGGATGAACATTCGTTTCATCTCCATCACCGAGACTTCACCGTAACTCCGATCGCCGATCAGATCGGACCGATCGACTCAGTTTCCAAAACTGAATACAATGATCTGAAAAACCATTTTTCAGTACCCCAGTGCAAAATGACCGTTTTGCCCCTCAACAGCGGGAAACCCCGGTTTGACCCCTGTTGACTTTTAGGAAGTCGCACTTCCCGAAATCCTCTTCTCGTGCTCAACACATTGAGCTGAGTATCCGTGCGGGAATCTTGAATCTAGTACTTGTGTGACCCTCAATGGTTCAGGGATACAACTAGCCGTGGGCCCACAACCATTGCGGCTCCGGAATCACAATCCCGGACTTGCCCAACGTATCATGGTAAAGCATCTAGCAACATCGCCCCATGATCCCCTAGGTATCACTGATAGTGCCTGCAAGAACAAGTTGCTCGTGGTTAGCGTACAGTACGGTCCTTTCAATCCATATATCCCGATCAGATCAACGACCATTGGTAAATCGAGAGTCGCTATAGATCCGATAGCTATGCATACATCTTGGAGATCAAATAGTGACATCGCGAGTGTAACTAGGTAAACACATTTACCTAAAACACTTCTAGTACTCTGGCCAGAGATTTATACACTATTATCCCCTCAGACTAGCATAGGATATCCACGCATGTCTGCGAGCGGTGAATCCTCGACAACGATGCATCGACTCCTACATGCATCGGGGTCTCCGCATCGCAGATACTAGTCTCGAACTCGGGCGGCCTTATCCTCATTTTGACGGCCCAATCGACTAGGAACATGTTCAGAATACACAGCGACTATTAGATGTGTTTCATGATAGCCGTCATACCCACTATCACATCTAACATACGCTTTAGTGCATTCTACGTCTTTACTCAACGCAATTGTAAATCATTACACACATAATGAAATCAAAGAACGCCATATAAAAGAATGCGAATATCATATATAAAGACTGTTTGTACAAGAGTCTATAAAACCCACACGCCACAAGTTGGCTAGTTGGGCATCTACTCTAACAAGTTGAAAACCAGCACACAAATTATGAACCAGATCAGCGTGAAGCTGGACCGACTCTACGAGCTGGTCCGGATTACCAGTAGCTCTGCAAGTTGGTTTAACACAAGCAATCTGGTTCAATAAATATTGAGCTGCAATAGCTTAGTGTTCTTGAAAGTTTGTGCACCGAGATACAGATTGAGTAATGAATTAAACATGCGGAAACAACTCAAACTGAACTCTTATATTCGAAAGCTCATTTACGGTTTTATGCGTAGTAAAAAAATATGCAATGCGTGAATGTAAATACAGAAAGCTGTAAAGAAATACGTTGCGATTTGTTTATGAAAGTTTGGAGCTGAATCTCCTACATCTTCCCTTCTTCCACAATCGGGAAGGATCCACTAGAAGGCTTTGATTACATCGACCCTCGCTGCAACCACTCTTCTGACCAGCAGCCGCAAGAACTCCTAGCAACCACTGCACACCAGCCCGCAAGCTACGTGTGTTTAACTCACTTCTTTACTGCCTCAGTGAGAAAGGCTACAGACACTTATTTAACGTCAGTGCGAAAGACAACGTAGACTTGTTTAACGTCTCTGTTCAAAGATTACAATGGAGAGTTTTAAATATGATTCACTCATTTTTTTGTTTTGCTCAACTCTCGAATACATGAGTGAATCGTGTGTGAGATTTAAAAGTGTTCGCTCAATCTCTCAAAGATTAAATCTCACACACTGGGAAGTGCTCCTGTCTGAGCTGGTTTTTACCAATGTCTTACCAGATCTTGTGTTGTGCGTGCTGGTGTTTTATGTTTCTGATTTGCACAACACTTTGCTCTTTTACTCTGTGCTCTTATTATGTTGTGTGCGCCTCTCTCCCTTTTCTGTTTTTGCTTGTTCCTCTGCTTGTGCTCTGCTCTTGTTATTTATAGCCTGACGCGGAGATTAATCAGTTGAACACAAAGTTGTAGCCATTGAAAGTCTTCTGACACTGTTGTAATTTGCGTCCTTTGTCTTTAAATGCATTGCAAACTTTTCTTCACTTTAAGCACATGAGCACTGTACTTTGAGAAGACAATACAAGCAAATCTATTTGAATACTGAAAAGCAGTCTTTTTATAGTCTTGTATTCAAATTTCTTTGCTCGTAGATTTGATAGCATCCGTCATGCTATCCGAACTGGTTTATTCTTTACCAGTTTACCAGCTTGCCTTTGTACTGGTTTGCGTTGAGCTGGTTTTTTTGTCCATTTCTGCTTCTAACTTCGGACATCATCTGTTCTTCTCGCTAAGCTGGTTTGACCTTAACCAGTGTGGTTCTTTGCACCAGCTCGTTGATTTGATGGCATCTGCTGTTGTGCTATCTGAGCTGGTCTTTACTTCGAGCTGTTCTCTTCTTCTCTTCTTGTCTGCTCTTGAGCTGCTCTTGTTATGTTCTTTCTTAGCTCTTGAGCTGCTTCGAGCAAGCTTGTTCATTATACACAACAGGTCGCTTCTCTGAGCTGGTTTCCTTCCCAGCTGGTTGCTTCTTACTACAGCAACCTTCTGCTTCCCCATTGTTAAGATAAAATTTATTAGTTTTGGTGATAACAAAATAAGACAAGTGATAAATTCAGAAGTAACACTTGGACAGTCAGTCGTTGAAGATGATCAACTACTTGTTTGGAGCAAAGAATACTTCAGATGTTGGGGTTGAATATTTCATTTGTTAGATATCAGATCTTGGTATTCGGGAATATTTCAGCAGTTGAGGTGAAGCACTTAGTTGATGGGTTACTATCTCAGAGGTTGAATATATATACGGTTATCAGTTTCTGGTATCAGTTTTTATCAGTCGTGAGAGCAATTCAGATGTTGGGTTACGCAATCAGACTTTGGTATTCATTCAGCCATTGTGTTCTTATGTCAGAAGTATATTGATTCAGCAGTGGATATTCACTTCAGTAGTCAACATATTTCAGCAGTTGGACATTCGCGACAGAAGCAATAATTTCAGCAGTTGGGTATATATTTCAGTAGTAAGTATCTTCAGTAGTTGACTATAGTGATTTTGATTCAGTCGTGATTGTTGTTGGAACATTCAGTCGTTGCAACCAGTCGTCATATTCTCAATTTACAAAAAGAAGGATATTTCAGACGTTGGACATTTCAGACGTTGGACATTTCAGGCTTTGGATATCTAATCAGCAGTTGGAAAAATCAATCGTTGGTTTTTGTGATTAGCAGTTGAATTCTACTTCAGTAGCAAGCATATTCAGACGTTGGGTATTTATTTCAGAAGTGTTTTCAGCCGATGGGATTCAGTTGTTGATTTGATATCAGTCGCAACTACTCTGGTGTTAGTATGCTTCTTAACGAACAACAAAACTACGTCGTTCGGATAAGTTGAAACGACAGCGTTTGGTTTACCCGTGCATTTAGCCGTTGGTTAGCGCTCAGTAGTTGGAACATCAGTTGTTGCAAGGATTAACTTGACGTTATCTATTTCAGCAGTAACAGTCACGTATTCTATCAGTGATGAACTATTCATCTTCTTCAAGAAAGAAAAAGCTGTTTCAACAAAAGGAGAATTCAGGCGCAAGCGACAAATCGATTCAAACACAATCATTTATTCAAAATGGAAAGAATCAATGGTGAAGATTGAGATCGTACAATTGCCTGGAATTAAGGAGACAACGTCGGTATTATTTTGGGTAAATAGTACACAATTTACAGAGGACGTTATACGGTGATTGCACAAATATGGAAAATGACAATTTGGCTCTGATAGTGTGAAATTTCCCATGTAGTGGAGCAGAAAATACGGTTGCACGATTAACAGATTTTCAAAAGGGATTTTGTTTCCTTAGCCGAATTAATCGACCGTTGTGAACGAAGGGTATAAATAGCAGAAGTTTGAATTGAAGAAGCTCTCCTTCACTCTCGATTACTTGCCGTTACTCTGCCATTATTACCTCACCATCACTCTCGAGATTTCACTCTGTTGAAGTCATTTTTCAAAAAGCTCAAACTCGAAAAACATACAATCAAGCTTTAACAGAAATTTACCTTCGAGTCATCTTCTGGTTCACCTGTTGAATCGAGTTTCTTAGCTTAGAAACAAGAAGATTTGCAGCACTCACAATCATTGTATTTCACTGTCATATTTTATTGAGTCTGTAACAAACGTGCTACACAAAAAGCCGTTTGAAAAATTTATCAAGTGTTGTAAACAGCAGCTGCGACTGCTTTGTGATTGGTGTTGCTAGGAGTTTACTTGGAGCGAGGCTCGGTGATCGGGTGTTTGCAGAAGGCCTGTAACCATCAAATCTTCTAGTGGAACCTTCCTGTAAAGGAAGAAGGGGAGATGTAGGATATTGATATCCGAACTTCCATAAACAAACTCTCGACCCTTATACTTTTACATTATTGCATTTACTTATTGCCTTAATCTGTTCACAAATTAATCGACTTCTTTCCGCACTTTTTGTTAGTCGAGAAATTTGATTTTAAACTGAGATATCTTAAATCTGGTAATTCGGATTTAAGTTAAGCGGGTGCTTGTAAAACTGTTTTAAAAGGTTTCGAAAATTAAAAAATACCAAGAGTTCATTCAACCCACCCTTCTGAACTTTTGCAGCTATTTTTTGAACCACATTGATCCTATCAATTGGTATCAGAGTCCGCGCATCTCAGTATTGAACAATTGTTGTTTGTGCTTTATCATATATTAAAATGTTGACTTCTCACAACAAGATTCCTATGTTTTCCAAGGAGGATTATGACGACTGGAAGATTCGCATGCAAGCGCATCTGGATGCTCAAGATGACGACATGTGGTCTGTTATTACGGAAGGGCCGTTGAAGATAATGAATCCAAACCTAGCTTTTTCAATATCCGATGGCGAGCCTCAATTTCTGGAAAAGAGCAGACATGAATACACTAATGAGGACAAGAAGAAGGCGAATCTGGACAATTTGGCCAGGGATATCCTTTACAAGACGCTGGACAAAAACATGTTCAGTAAGATCAAGACCTACGCCACTGCCAAGGAAATATGGGAGAAGCTGACCCAAATATGTGAAGGAAATGATGAGACGAAGGAGAACAAGCTGACTGTCGCTCAGCAGAAGTATGAATCGATCAAGATGAAGGATGGAGAGACCATGACAGAGTTCGATGAAAGATTCAGTGCCGTTGTTATTGAGTTGACGAGTCTTGGCAAGGAGTATAGCAACAGAGAGCTAGCGTTGAAGGTGATGAGAGCGTTGCCCAGGGAGTGGGACGTGAAGACGATGGCTATGAGGGAGTCCAAAGATCTAAACAAGCTGGAGCTTCACGACTTGTTTGAAAACCTAAAAGCTTATGAGTTTAAGTTGGAGACAAGAGCAGAAGCTGGACCCTCGACATCCCAGCCGACAAAAGCATTAGCTGTGACAACAACTGAACAGTGCTCTCCAAGCACTAGCAAGACAGCTGATCAACTCAGCGACGACGTCATGTGCCTCTTCGTAAAGAAGTTTGGGAAATACTTGAGAAGATCCTACAACCCTTCTGCTCCTTATAATAATGTTCATAAAAATGATAAAATTGTTTTTGATATGAACTGTTTCAATTGTGGACGTCCAGGGCATTTTGCAGCTGATTGCAACAGGCCCAAGAAAGAAGACAGATACAGAAGAGATGATAAGAAGGAGGATCGATACAAACAAGATGACAAGACAAATGGGAGAACTGTTGACAGATCCAAGGATAAATCCAAGGACAGGAGGATGATAACTAGATCTGACAGAAGGCCCAATAGAAAGAATGACAGAAAAGTGCTGATGGCTGAGGAAAGCACCAAAAGCTGGGCAGATGCTGATTCAGACTCTTCCTCCAGCAGCAGCTCCTAATCGAGTGATAGTGAACAGGAGGAGGTTCACTGCCTCATGGCTGATCAAACTTCGGAAGATGAGGTATTTGATTTCGCTAATACTGAATTTACACGAGAAGACCTTATCAATGCACTTAATGATATGGTCAAAGAGTACATGAAGCTTTCTCACTCGTTTGAGGAAATCAAAGCTGAAAACAAAAGTCTGAAAAATATTTCAATTGAATCAAGCACTGACACGCTTGAGTACATTGAAAGTTTGAAGACTGAGTTGAGTAAGCTGATGATGGAAAATGAACTGTTGAGAAATGAGTCTAGTGAGCTCAAAGCTGAAATTGAAAAATTAAATTTGACAATGAGCTCCTGGACAAAGTCTTCTGCTTCTCTTGATAAGATGTTTGGAATTCAGAAGCCAGTGTGTGATAGAACTGGCTTGGGTTTCAATAGTAGTGAAAGCAGTGAAGGAGAAACAAGTTCTCAATCACAGCTGGTGTATGACAAGTTCAACAAGATGAGCTTTGTCAAAGCCAACGGGATATATGACTGTTGTGAGTCGATGACATATAATTACCAGACCTCTCAGAAGTTGAACCATAAAGGAAAAACTGGTATCGGCTATCAAAGACCTGAGAATTCCAAGCCCAGTTGGCTAAAGAACAAATTGGACAAAGATAAAGCGAAAGCTGGATCTATGTCGTTTGTTCCTAACCAGCCAAGGAGCAATTCAACGAAGGTAAAATCTGGTTGGAGAAAGGTTCAGCCGAGGAGGGATCTAAATGGTCAAAATATTAAATCAACACTCAATAGATCTCACCGTCAGTGTGCACAGACCCTCACGGACTCTAGTACTGGAAAAACTGTAAAGGTAATTCAAGTATGGATCCCGAAAGGGGTAATCCGATCTGGACCCAAGTAAAATTGGGTACCAAAAGCTGTTTGTATGATTGCAGGACAACAGGTATGAACCAGTAGATGTATCAACTTTGTGGTACCTGGATAGCGGCTGTGCGCGACACATGACAGGAAATCAAAAGCTGCTATCAGACGTTGTTCCACACAAAGGATCAAAAATCATGTTTGGTGATAACGCATACGGTAACACTGTGGGTAAGGGTAAGCTATCCACGGTAACATCTCTATTTCAGACGTTTTAGTTGTTGATAATTTACGTTATAATTTGATTAGCATTAGTCAGCTATGTGACAAGGGTTACATGGTTAAGTTTCAACAATACACTTGCACAGTTCAGAGTGCAAATGGTCTGACTGTATTGGTAGGTAAACGTTCGGGGAATACCTACATAATCGATTGGTCAGAGCAGTTGAAATCTGAACAGTTGTGCCTTGCAGCCGACTCTTACAAAAGTTGGCTGTGGCATCAAAGAATGAATCATCTAAAATTCAAAACACTTGCCAAATTGAGTCAACATGATATGGTCTCTGGTATGCCAAAAATCAATTTTTCTAAGGACAAGGTTTGTGCCGCTTGTCAGCTGGGAAAGCAAATTAAATCTACTTTCAAAAAGAAAGGCGGTAAACGTTCTTCCCGTAGCTTAGAGCTTTTGCACATGAATCTTTTTGGTCCTATACCGTGCCTTGCAGCCGACTCTTACAAAAGTTGGCTGTGGCATCAAAGAATGAATCATCTAAAATTCAAAACACTTGCCAAATTGAGTCAACATGATATGGTCTCTGGTATGCCAAAAATCAATTTTTCTAAGGACAAGGTTTGTGCCGCTTGTCAGCTGGGAAAGCAAATTAAATCTACTTTCAAAAAGAAAGGCGGTAAACGTTCTTCCCGTAGCTTAGAGCTTTTGCACATGAATCTTTTTGGTCCTATACCCGTAACTAGATTAGGGGGAACGAACTACACCCTTGCAGTTGTTGATGATTTTAAAAAATATACTTGGGTGTTTTTTTAAAAGCAACATCTGAAACCGCCGACCAGCTGATACGCCTTTTAAAACGTTTTCAAAATGACAGATCTTGTTCAGTCAACCGAATAAGAAGTGATCGTGGTACTGAGTTTTTAAATCATAAATTGACTTCTTATTTGGAAGACTTAGGGATAAAGCATGAGCTTTCAGCAGCTAGAACTCCTCAACAGAACGGGCTTGCTGAGAGGAGAAATCGTACTTTAAAAGAAGCTGCTAGGTCTATGATTGCTTATTCTGGTGTTTCGCAAAAATTTTGGGCAGAAGCAGTTAACGCAGCGTGTTATACTCAGAACAGATCGATGATTAATAGGATGCACGATAAAACCCCATATGAGATCTGGAATGGCAAGAAACCTGATATATCTTATTTCAGGGTGTTTGGGTGCAGATGTTTTATTCATAATAATGGCAAAAAGCACCTAACAGCCTTTGAACAAAAATCTGATGCAGGTATCTTCTTAGGCTATTCAGCTGTGAGCAAAGCGTATCGAGTTTTCAACAACCGAAGTCTGAAAGTTGAGGAATCCGCTCATGTGGTTTTCGATGAAACAAGCTTCAGATCCAACTCAGCTGCAAGCTTACATGATTTGTGTTCACGTCTGGAATCAACAAGCCTTGAGGAATCAGACGACGACGTGCCACAAAGATATTCAGCTGAGACACAACAGACGCTGGACACACCGCATAACATTTCTCAACAAGTTCTGACAGGTAATCCAGTAGTCATCGATTTAACTAACGATGACTCTATACAGGAACGGATCTTCCCAAGTGTGCCAGCTGCTGGAGGTGATGCGATCAACGATCAACCAGACGTCGCTCAATCAGATGTTGTTCAACCAGACGTTGCTCGATCAGATGTTGCGCAAGTAGGTTCCACTATTCATAAATCAACGTCTGATGCACAAGACGCAAGCGTTTATCAATTGGCACCCGGATCAACATCTAGACAATAAGGCGCGAGCACACCATATCAATCGGCATCAAGACCTGTTAGAGTAGATGCCCAACTAGCCAACTTGTGGCGTGTGGGTTTTATAGACTCTTGTACAAACAATCTTTATATATGATATTCGCATTTTCTTATATGGCATTCTTTACTTTCATTATGTGTGTAATGTTTTACAATTTTGTTGAGTAAAGACCTAGAATGCACTGAAGCGTATGTTAGATGTGATAGTGGGTATGACGGCTATCATGAAACACATCTAATAGTCGCTGTGTATTCTGAACATGTTCCTAGTCGATTGGGCCGTCAAAATGAGGATAAGGCCGCCCGAGTTCGAGACTAGTATCTGCGATGCGAAGTACCATGTTTCATTGGTAGGGAACATTGTGATGTTCTGAGCATGCAGATAGATAGTGACATGGTGATCTATCGAACTACCCTCGTTCGGACTTTCAAAGTGGTTACCATTTGTCGAGTGGATAAGTCGATTTTTCGTATTGATCGCCTCCCGGCACCTGTTTCTTGTTCTTCCGCTGCCTAGCCGGGGGGCGGATCCGGATCCCCAACAGTGGTATCAGAGCCAGTGTTTCCCGGATCTGATCATACGATTTGCCATAATTGTATCTAACTTATAATTTTTCAGAATCGAATTAAAATCTTGAACGATCGGCCGCCCCGCCGCCGCCGTGTGCAGCGGCCCTCTCTCCCCGCCGCGCGCATGTGCGCGCGCCTCATCGTGCGTCGCGCGCAAGACCAGCGCGCTGGCCGCGCTTGGTTGCGCGACGTCGGGCGACGCTTGGCGCCGCTTCACACGAGGTGGTCGAGCGAGGAGGGCGACGAAGGCTGGACGTCGGGCGCTTGTCGCACGATGGCTGCACGTCGGGCGCTTGTCGCGCATCTCGGCTGGACGTCGGGCGCTTCCTCCGCGCGAGATGGCCGCTTGATGATCGCCGCTCCGCGCGATGGTGGCCGACCTGCTGTTGCACGATGGTGCATGAGGTGCGCCGCTGCTGGCCGGCCGATGTGCGCTGAGCGCCGCTTCTTGCGCGCGGCCGTGTGTCGCGCTTGGCGCAACGTCGCGCGGCTGCCGTGCGAAATTTCTTGTGGCGCCGCCGCCGCTCCGACGAGTTTCCGGACATGTCGTGACGGCTGGTCTTATTTCTTCTAGGGTTTGGTTCGGGCCTGTCCCGGGCAGCCCGTGAAGTTTTCGGGCCGGTATGCGATGTCGGGCCCGGTTTTGATCGATTTTGAAATTTTATGTTTTTGGGCCTAAAATTGTTTTAAGCCCAATATTGATACAATTAAAATTAGTAAAATTTGATTTTAATTATGAAATATGATTTTGTAATAAAATATGATTTTGTTGATTAAAATTTGTTTTATCGGCAAAATGCGATTTTATTATAAAATACGATTTCGTAATTAGAATATGATTTTACGATAAATAATTAAATTATGCATGTTAATTAGATTAATTGCATGATTGGGATGATCGAGAGCCGTGCCCAATGTGTTAGGTGTATGCAATAGGTTTTATTTGATTTCGGTTTTTTAATATTTGATTATCATTTAAAGTGGGCATGTTTGTGGCCCGTTCCCACCCCTTGATAAATGTATCCCTTATCTGTCATAGTAGATTTAAATGTAATTTACTAGATTTAGTGGGAGGACATCCGAAGACGGTGGAGATGACGATCAAGATATTGAAGACCGAAGATCTGTAAAACCGGAAAGCATTGTAATAGGATTGCATTGCATATTGCATCACCCCTAGGATTGGACCCAGGTCCGTGGCTGGTAACCACGGACCGCATAGCTCTCGCGATCGATCAGCAGCGATAGATATCGTCATTTGGACCTGGGCCCGTTGGACCGGTCCAAGTCCATCTTTAAGTCTATTTAATGGGACTTAATGACTTCATTAACTATACTTGTTACACAACATTCATAACCCTAAAGCAAATACACGCCGCCTCCCTTCCCAACTCACGCCGCCGCCGTGCGCCGCCCGCCGCCGCCGCCACTTCGCCGGAAACTTGTTCCGGCCTAGTTTTTCGAGGAGTATTCGTTCATGCTGATGTCGTCAGGACTTCTAGTGCAGTCTGATGAAGGAGTATCGGATCTGGTCGTGGACCTGATTGACGTAATCTATCGCCGCCTACCGTGAAGTGCCGGTTTCCTCGTGAAACTGGTCGGAGCCAGGCGCCTAGACGCCAGCGTTTGCCACCACTGCCACAAGGTTGGGCATTGGAGGAGGAACTGCAAGGAGTACCTCGAGCAGTTGCGAACTGCGAAAGGTATGTTCTATATTGAAATAAATATGTCTCTGAATTCAACTTCTTGGGTACTTGATACCGGATGTGGATCTCACATCTGCAATGATTTGCAGGTGATGACAAGAAGTCGATGTCTTAGAGAGGGTGAGACCCACTTGAGGCTAGGCAATGGAGCAAGGGTTGCTGCAGTAGCTATAGGGGATATTGTTTTATTTCTGTCTTCAAATTTTAAGTTGTTGTTACGAGACGTTTTATTTGTTCCTGAATTGATTAAAAACATTATTTCTATTCCTATGCTTGATAGAGATGTATATTCTTGTATGTTTGCTAATTCGATTTGCAATATTTACAAGAATGAATGTTTAATTGGAATTGGGGAGCACGAAAACGATCTATACACCTTAAAATTAAAAGACGTTCCCACTCGCGATGTTGAAACACACACAACAACAATTAAACGGAAACACGATAACTTGAACCCAGCACAACTTTGGCACGCTAGGCTAGGTCACATTTCCCTAAGCAGGATGAACAAGCTAGTTAGGAGTGACTTGTTTGATCTGTCAGACATAAACTCCCTACCGAATTGTGAATCCTGTCTGAAAGGAAAGATGACCAAGCAACCCTTCAAGGGCAAGGGTGAACGTGCCCAAGGCCTATTGGATTTGATCCATACTGACGTGTGCGGCCCATTTAGTGTCGGTACTAAATAAGGTCACACATACTTCATCACCTTTACCGATGATTACTCTAGGTATGGGTACTTGTACTTGATGAAGTACAAGTCTGAATCCTTTGAAAGGTTCAAAGAATTCAAGGCTGAAGTAGAAAATCAGTTAGGCAAAAGTATTAAGGCACTTCGATCTGATCGAGGTGATGAATACTTAAGTACTGAGTTTCAAGATTATCTGAAAGAGAATGGGATTCTCTCACAGTGGACCCCTCCGGCGACACCACAGCTCAATGGTGTAGCGGAGCGTCGTAATCGGACCTTGTTGGACATGGTTCGATCTATGATGAGCTTCACTGAGCTTCCAACCTCGTTTTGGGGCTATGCGCTCGAAACGGCGGTAATGTTGTTGAACAATGTCCATACCAAGGCAGTGGATAAGACTCCGTATGAGATATGGGCCGACTCACTTGGGGTCATAAGGCGTCGGGATTGGGTGAGACCCCGATGCATGTAGGAGTCGATGCATCGTTGTCGAGGATTCACCGCTCGCAGACATGCGTGGATATCCTATGCTATCTGAGGGGATAATAGTGTATAAATCTCTGTCCAGAGTACTAGAAGTGTTTTAGGTAAATTTGTTTACCTAGTTACGCTCGTGATGTCACTATTCGATCTCCAAGATGTATGCATAGCTATCGGATCTACAGCGACTCTCGATTTACCAATGGTCGTTGATCTGATCGGGATATATGGATTGAAAGGACCGTACTGTACGCTAACCACGACCGACTGGTTCTTGCAGGCACTATCAGTGATACCTAGGGGATCATGGGGCGATGTTGCTAGACGCTTTACCATGATCCGTTGGGCAGGTCCGGAATTGTGATTCCGGAGCCACAATGGTTGTGGGCCCACGGCTAGCTGTATCCCTGAACCATTGAGGGTCACACAAGTACTAGATTCGATATTCCAGCACGGATACTCAGCTCAATGTGTTGAGCAAGAGAAGAGTATTTTGGGGAGTGCGACTTCCTAAAAGTCAACAGGGGTCAAACCGGGATTTGACGCTGTTGAGGGGCAAAACGGTTATTTTGCAATTTAGGATTAGATGATCTGAAAAATTGTTTTTCACATCATAACATTAAGTTTTGGAAACTGAGTCGATCGGTCCGATCTGATCGGCGATCGGAGTTACGATGAAGTCGCAGCGATAGATATCGTCATTTGGACCCGGGCCCGTTGGACCGGTCCAAGTCCATCTTTAAGTCTATTTAATGGGACTTAATGTTCCGGCCTAGTTTTTCGAGGAGAATCCGTTCGTGCTGATCTCGTCAGGACTTCAGTGCAGCTGACGAAGGAGTCTCGGATCTGGTCGTGGACCGGATTGGCGTAAACTACCGCAATCTACCGAGAAGAGCCGGATTATTGTAATACCGGTTGGAGCCAGGCATAAGAGCCAGCGAGGTAACATGCTAAAACGCCCTATGTATGACGATTACTGTAATTGTCTGATTTTTCGTATTGATCGCCTCCGGCACCTGTTTCTTGTTCTTCCGCTGCCTAGCCGGGGGGCGGATCCGGATCCCCAACAAGACCAACGTCTGGACAACCAGTCGCAAGTGATCATAAATCGGTATCCAGACCTACAACTGATAGAAGAGCTGATCCAAGCTCACATCTGGAACAACAATCACAATAGCTGGAATCAGAAGCACAAGCCAACAACGATAAACATCGCTGATCCAGTTGTTATCCAGCCAGTGACACAGAGGGAATAAGGAGCAAATCCAGTTGGACTTGATCTCCGGTGGATAGAAATCATCTACTCGAGCAGGTCATAGGTAACTTCGAATCTCCTGTTTGCACACGAGGCCAGCTATCACATGATCATTTTGATTCTGCATTCATCTCTCATATAGAACCTAAGCAAATAGATGAAGCTGATCATTGTTTAAATTTGTTAAAGCTGATCATGTTTGCTGTCTGTATGTGTGCTAGATTCCAAGCAGAGCCAAAGCAATCACATTACATAGCCGTAAAAAGGATTTTAAAATATCTTAAGGGTACTTCCAACGTGGGTCTTTGGTATCCCAAAGACTCAGGCTTTCAACTAATCGGTTATAGTGATGCAGACTATGCAAGATGCAGGATTGATCGCAGGAGCACCAGTGGAACTTGTCAATTTTTTGGAGATCGTTTGATTTCCTGGTTTAGTAAGAAGCAGACGTTGATCGCAACATCAACAGCTGAAGCAGAGTACCTCGCAGCTGGCAGCTGCTGTGCTCAAATTCTTTGGATACAACATCAGCTGAAGGACTATGGCATCGATGCTTCTGAAGCGCCTATTCTCTACGACAAACACTAGTGCGATCGCGATCACCCAAAATCCAGTACTGCATTCAAGAACGAAGCACATCGACATCAGGCATCATTTTATAAGGGACCACGTGCTAAAGAAGGACGTCCGGTTGGAGTACGTGTCGACTGAGCAGCAAGTTGCTGACATCTTCACCAAACCTCTACCAGACGCTAAGTTTTCTTATTTTAGAAACATATTAGGTCTCCTTGAATTGCCTTGATTTGTCTGTGCGCTAACAATTTTTGCAGGTTTTTAGCCGTTGCTTAAATCAGCTGTAAGTCTTTTGTTCAGGGGGAATACATAGACTTTCAGCTGGGGCAAGCATATTGTGTTGGAGGATATCAGTCGTAGGGGGAATCAGGATCTGATTTGTTAAGAGCGACGTCAGCTGAATATGTGAAGTCTTGATATAATCAGAAGTCACATATATACAGCTGATGCTTATTTATGATCAGCTCTTGTCTTACCCTCAGCGATACATTAAAATCAGCAGTAATGTTATTACAATCGCTGCACCAGCTATGACGATATCAATTTTGGCGCGCGTATTTTTAATATTTTTCCCCGTACGGGTAAAATCTTTTCAAAATCATTGTAAAATACTTTCTATATTTCGTAATTTTGATAAAATCTTTTAAACATCATTTCAAAATATTGTACGCACCGTTGGATGATTGACACGTGTTGTCATCATTCCAATCGTCACATCTACATCGCTTCTCTCTTTTGTCGTTTACTATTCCATACATATTTACGGCGTTTCCTTTTCGCTAACACTTACCTTGCATACTTTCTCTCTGGTTTTCTTGTGCGCATATTCTCTTGTGTATTTTCGTGCGATTATTTTCCGGAAATCTTTCACTCTCTCAACGACGATAATGGCATATTCCTTGATTAGAAACAGTCTCCACATCTCATTAGACTCAGTCCTTGGATGGACGATGTTGTACTGGTAGCAGTGTTTGAATCTTTTGTTGCGACTCGGTTGAAGGGATTTCTGGGTTGTCCCGCCGTTTATTACAAAGATGCACTAACGGAGTTCTTTGAGAACGGTTTGGTTAGGGATGGAATGATTGTGAGAACCATACAGGGGATATCAGTCGAGATTTCTGAGGAAGTTTTTGTTGTGGTGTTTGAGCTACCGATGGAGGGTTTGACGGACTTGTCTGAAGTCCCGAAGGATTTGGTGTTTGATGCGCGGGATGGAATGATTGTGAGAACCATACAGGGGATATCAGTCGAGATTTCTGAGGAAGTTTTTGTTGTGGTGTTTGAGCTACCGATGGAGGGTTTGACGGACTTGTCTGAAGTCCCGAAGGATTTGGTGTTTGATGCGCGAAGCATCTTCTCTGAGTCTAAGGATCAGGTGAGTACCTCTTGCCAAAAGAGGGAAATGAAGATCGAGTTTAGGCTTCTTGGAGACATACTGGCGAAGACTATTTATGTGAAACCCGGGTCTTTCTACGCGGTCACTCACGAACGGTTCTTGTTGATGACTGCTATCACTTGTGGCGTGAAGATCAACTGGAGCAGTTTGGTGTTCGATATCCTCAAGGATATGGTTACTCCAGGTTCAAGGCAAGCGAAGGGTTACGCAATTAAATCTGTGTTTTATTGAAAAATGTATCGGGCTTGGAGCTGGGTGAATCCAGAGCATTTCCTTCATCCAGGATCCTAACTGAGAAAACGGTTCATCGATATGTTGTTATCAATGAAAAAGTTGGTGGAGAGGAAGTGGCCGATGCACCAAGGATGAAGAAAACACCCGTGAAAAAGGCTGCGTCCAAGAAGAGACCAGCTACAGATGCTGCTGCTGAACCAGTGGTGAAAAAGAAGAGGAATACAAAGAGTAAATCAGTGTCTGCGAAAGAAACTCTGGAAATTCTGCCTGTTGCACAAGAGTCTCTTCCTCTTCAAATGATTGCGCCAATTCCAGTTGCCCCGACTGAGCAACCCCCAGTGCCAAAACGCAAAACTCAGAAGAGGAAGAGGAGGTTGGTACTAGGCTCTGATGATGAAATTGATGATAGTGAGCCAGTTGTTGGCGGTAGTATTGTTGAAGAAGCAGCTGTAAAGGTTGTTGATGATACTGCTGAGAAGGAAGTTGAACCAGTTGTTGAGAGTGTTGAGGAACAGCAGGCAGAGACAGCAGTTAATAGTGTTAATATTGAGACAGTTGTTGAAAGTGTTGATGAACCGGTTTCTTTGCCAGCAGTAGCAGATGTTCTTAACGAGGATATATCCACTGCTGATGATGTGGATATTATCATTGAGCAGGTCATTGCTGAAACCGCTCAAATTCAAACAGTCGAGGAAAATCAGGATGTTGATACATCTGATGTTGGAGAAAAGACAGTGGAAAAAGCTGACGAGTTTATAACAGAGCCCGTAGAGGAAATGGAGCAGAGGCCATTGAACAATATGCAGATGAGGCAATGTATCTAGAGGATATTTTGATGACAATTCCAGTGGATTGCCCATTTCCGTCCGCCAATTACACTGGGCAAGAGCATCTCCATCCCAGGGGTCGATGAAGGTGACTGGTACAAGGCCAGTCTTCCTAAGATCAATCCTGAAGAAAAGGGGAAGGCACCTCTTCAATATAGAGATCTGATAAAAGGCAAGCCGCCAAAGGAAATTTTCTCTCTGCTTCTTGCAGATATTGAGTGTCTTGTACAGTTAAGGGAGCAGATGATAGACGAAGTGGATAAATTCTTTACTTCTTTTAGCTTCAAAAAGCTACCGCATCTAAAGATTGAGGAGATATCTTCTAAAGAGGCTCTCATCTTGTCTTGGGCTGAAACAGACTCAACGAGTGTAGATCTCCAACGAAGGAAGTTTATACTGATGAAATACAGAGAGTTGTTGATAAGGAAATTTCTGGAGGCCAGGAAGATAAATTTTTCCCCCGGTGATGGTTTTTCAGCAACTGACCTCAAATTCTTGGATTAGTTATCCGATATTCATTCGTTTGTGTTGGATGAGTTGAAGGAACAGATGATGACACACGGTCTTAGATGGGAGAAGCCGTGTTGCTCACAAGTTTTTGAAGGGAGAACTTTACCACGGCCAGTGGTTTGTACAGTCACTTGTACAGAAATATTTCCGCAAATTTCATATGTGGACACTCTACCACCTAAGAATTAATTTTTCAGAGTTATGAGAAAGAGATGGGCAGATGTCTGTATGGAAGTCGCCAAATTTGTTGTTTCTGACAGACTCCTACCAGTGGGTGCTTTAAATTTTTGTAGAGCTTTATCCGTTGTTGAGCTAGTTTCCATTTTTGTTCCTCGACAGTCGCCAGTTATTTCTTGGAGGTTATCTCAGTTATGTACAGCTTTTGTTCAGTATAGTTTGTACAGTGGTTTGAGTACAGATGATATTTGCAGTTTTGTTTCCACTATTGCTTTAGACAGAACAGTGTTGAGAGATGTACAGATAGCTCAAAGTTCCATTTCAGTTCCTTCGAGTGCACAGATGATGTTAGATCAGAGTCCTTTTTCTTCATCCACTTCAGATGACTCTTCTATGCATTTTGATGATCATGATACTGCTGATACTTCAATTTGTCTACCACCTGCTGCCACCGATGTTATAGTCTTTACCTAAATTTCACGCGGCTATTGACAAAATTCATGTGAACAATTCAGACGCAGAGATGAGGCTCATAATCTCAGGGATATTCTTCTTGTGCACCTCCGAGACTTCGAAAAGAAGATATCCACACGATTTGATGAACAGGATAGAGTGCACAGGGCATTGTGCAAAGATACGCATTGTGAGACCTGTGTTTTCGCAATCAGGTGTTGGTCGGGTTTGGACCAGCTGTTGGTCGATGTGCTTTGCGTAGACATCGAATTTGCCTAAGTGTTAGAATCAGCAGTTGGAAAGATATCAGCAGTAGTAGTAGGAATCACCCGTTGAGTGATTGCGTCAGCTGTTGATATTTCAGTCGATGCGTTTTGGTAGGAAGCAGCAGCAGTGCTTCGTTAGATTTCAGTCATTGGTGTATTAGCACGTTAACATCTGTTGCGAGAGACCAACTATTGCGAGTGATCAGCTGTTGGTATTTTAGTTGCAATGATCAGCAGAGAGCGCTAAGGGATTCTGAAGCGATGGTGTTTTGTGAACAGGAACCAGCTGTTGGTTTTGTTAGCGTGTTTTGTAGCGGGTAGTGAAACTATGTCGTTTTGATAAGTTGGAACGACAGCGTTTTGAATGGAGCGCTTTGTATCAGCTGTTGGTTATGACAGACATCAGCTGTTGAGAGATTTGGTGCGTTGTTTTATTCAGCTGCTGGTTTGTTGATCAGCTATTGGTAGCGAGGTGACGTGTCCCTCTGCAACGTTGTTTTATTTAGTTGTTCGTTGTTTAGCGATAGGCAAAAGCTGATGCGAGATTTCAACTGCTGGTTGATATAACAGCGATGACGACTGTTTTGTCGGTGGAATCTGTTGCAACTTCTGTCGGCTGTTGAGAAGTATATTTAATAGAGGACTTGGCTGTTGTTCTCTATTATTGGTTCCCCGATACATAGCAAATATTTCCCCCGATTCCAAATCTTTGTCTCGAACCCTAGTTACTGTTCACCATAACCTTATCCGTCCTAATTTCCGGTGGCAGACAACTTCGACGAGAGTGAGAGTGGTAGAGTTGGACTCCTCTCGCTAAGGCGCTTTGTTCTATACGTCTTTAGAATACTTTGGAGGAGCTGGAAGAGGATCGCAGGATCGCTAAGACATCTCCCTTGTGTAGTTTGTTAGCATAAGCACCCCTGCCGTACCAGTAGTTCATTGGGGTAAGTGAGAATTCTACCTTTAAGCTTTGTTAGAGCATTCCGTTGAGTTAGGAAGGTAGATAAGCGCTGGTAGAGTTGTAGCTCCCAGCTGCTGTTGTTTTGTGTTTCGGCTTTTGAGCAGTAGCTTGTGTTGATTTAGTAGGTGATAGATCTGTGTTGCTCGGACTTCGTTGTAGCAGCTCTGTGTGTGGTAGTTGCAGCTCAGAAGCTGGTGAGGTACGGATGTTGAGCTTGTATTACGGCTGGAATTGGCATGGATATTATGTGTTTGCTTTGTATGCATTGTATTGTTGTTTATGTGTTGGTTTAACTGTTGCATTGCATACGCATTATCAATTCCATTCAGCTGTTGCAGCCATGTCCTGTTGTTATTGCTGTTCTGTTCTTACCAGATTTTGAGGGCGAGCGGCAATACCGCACTCTCATCTCCCTGCTGATATTTATTAGCCACCATGCGCCGAGTGGTTAACTACCACATTTCATGGTTTGGGCAACAGCAGGTTGAGTTGTTGATGCATCTGGTATTTTGGGTGTGGTGTAAAGATGAACGGGTAATTCCCGTGTGCTTGTACACACACCAGTGGCCACTAACCTTTCTTCGCAGAATTTGTTATCAGCTGTGGTGCTGTGCTTGAATTCCTTGGCTCCTTGTTCAGTTGTAGCCTTCGACTGTTGTACCGTTCTTCATGCATAGCATCTGCATCTTATCTTTTGATATTCATTGTTGTTTTATAGTTACTCTCCGTACTGGGGTTTGACCCCGAGGTCCCTCTATGGCTGTTGTGTTGTTTGCCTATTTGTGGTTCATGTTTCCTAGGTTATTTCGCTGGCCGTGGCTTTGACCCAGCTGGAGGTGCCCCAGGAGGTAGATAGAGTGTCCCAGTTATGTATATTATCTATATGCACTGGTATCACCGTGGGTGGGATGTCCCGGGTGATTCTTAGATATATATAGCTGGCAGTCTTTAGTTCTTGTGTTGTATTCGGCCGTGGGGCAATTTGTTGTACTTGACTGTTCGTGCTGTTGTAGATTTATTAAACTGGGATTATTTTGAGTATTGCACTATTTTAAATTATGTTATCTTTCAGTCAGGCCAAAAGCAAAAATAATTTTACCCGCTTTTTAAGTTGCTTCTGCTTGTGTTTGCGTGGTTTACTCTGATATGAGCACAAGGCCTGACATTTTTGGTATCAGTAGCTTAAGCTGGGATAGCTCGTGTTATCTTTCAGTCAGGCCAAAAGCAAAAATAAGTTTTACCCGCTTTTTAGTTGCTTCTGCTTGTGTTTGCGTGGTTTACTCTGATATGAGCACAAGGCCTGACATTTTTGGTATCAGAGCTTAAGCTGGGATAAGCTCGAATTCGTTGATCACACTTGAGTCTAGGCACAGTGTCGTGTGTTGCTTGTGCTTGACTATGTGACTTATGTGTTGCATATTGTTTGTGATATGTGCTATCTATGCTGTACTTGTTTAGTGCCTTCGTTGAGATGCCGCCTAGACGTAGGGGTAGAGGTAGAGGGTAGTTTCAGGATGAGTCTGGAGGTCAGAACGAGGATCAGCGTAGTTTCCTTCCAGTAGTCGCGGTAGGCGAGTGGAGGATGAAGTTTACGACTTGACAACCCGTGTGGAGAGCATGGAGATTGTGTTGGCTAGGTTCCAACGGATGAGTCCCCAGATCTTTAACTGTGACGAGTCTAGCGAGGATGCGGATTCATGGCTACGGCACATCACTGGTTTATTCGATCGTGTTCAGTATGACGATATGCTTCGGTTGAGTTTGGCGACCTTCCAGCTGAGGAAGAGTGCGGAGCGTTGGTGGCGTGGCGCTTCGAGGATGCTAGAGGAGACAGGTGTGGAGATCACTTGGGATAGCTTCTGTGTTGCCTTTCGGCAGGAGTACGTCCCGGAGTCATACGTGAACGCTCGTGAGCGAGAGTTTGATCATTTGGAGCAAGGTACGATGTCTGTTAGGGAGTATGCCCGTAGGTTTTCTTCTCTGTTGGCGTATGTCCCCTATGTTGCTGGCTGGGAGAGGGCCAAGAGGACCAAGTTTATTGAGGGTTTGAACGAAGAGTTGTATACTTAGGTTTTGTCGAGCAAACCAAAGAGCTATGCAGAGGATGTGGATAGCGCTATTGATATTGAAGAAGTTCTGCGGAGCCGGAGGTCGCATGCTAGACCTCAGGGTGCTCAGGGTGGTCGTCCCGCTGTTCAGGGAGCGCAGTCTTCGCAGTATTCCCAGTCTGCTCATCAACCCCAGCAGCAGCAGTTGGCTCAACAGTTTGGCCGCCAGAGGTTCCGACCTCGTGGCCATCATTTTAAGAAGAAGTCTGGTTCTGGTTCTTCTGGGTCTGGTAGCTCTAGTAGCAGTGGTTCTAGGGCAGAGTTTTGTGGCTTCTGTGGACGCAAGCATTCGTCGACTCAGTGCGTTGGTGTGCAGGGCTCTTGTAATATCTGTGGTCAGTATGGGAGAGAGTGTGTCCGTCGGCTGGATCGCAGCAAGCCACAGCCCCACCTCAGGGTCGAGGAGGATCGTCTAGGGGTCGTTCCCCTCATTTTCTGCAACCTAGGGTTGGAGAGACGCAGTTTAGGCCGTTCCAGTTTCCTGGTCCGTCGCGTTTCGGACAGTCGTCTCAGAAGCATTTCTCTGGACCCCAACATGCTCAAGCGAACGCTATCACTAGGGAGCAAGCGGAGGAGACGCCGAGCATGGTGATTTCAGGTACATGCCTTGTCTTTGATTTTCCTGCACGAGTGTTGTTTGACACTGGCGCATCGCATTATTTCATTTCTGATGCATTTGTGGTCGAGCATGGTCTGCATACCATTTCTTTGCGTGAAGTGGTGTCTGTTTCTACTCCTGGCGGTGCTAGCCTGTTCTCCCAGGAAGTTTTGTTGGATGGCGTTCTGAGGTTTGGTGAGCATGTGTTAGTGGCGAATTTGTTTCATTTGATGTTGTGGGATTTCGACTGCATAGTGGTAATGGACGTGTTGTCCAGTTTTAGGGCCTCCGTGGATTGTTTCCATGGGATCATGCGTTTTAGGCCTCAATCCGATGAGAAATGGAATTTCTACGGTTCTGATTCCCAGTCGAAGATTCCGTTGATCTCAACAATGGAGATGTTCAGCTTGTTGTCGGTGTTGAACGTTGGTTTTATGATCTACGCGTTGGATGCATCTTCTTCTTCGCATGTGCAGCTCAGCGACGTTCCAGTGGTGCGTTATTTTCCTGATGTGTTTCCGGAGGAGATTCCTGGTTTTCCTCCAAAGAGGGAGATTGACTTTAGCATGGAGTTGGTGCCTGGCACAGCTCCGATTTCGCGTGCACCATATCGTTTAGCGCCTGCTGAGTTGAGAGAGCTCAAGGTGCAGCTGGATGACTTGCTGGAGAAAGGTTTTTATCAGACCTAGCATGTCATCGTGGGGAGCACCTATCTTATTTTTCAAGAAGAAGGATGGCACAATGAGAATGTGCATTGACTTCCGTCAGCTGAACAAAGTTACTGTTAAGAATAAGTACCCGTTGCCGAGGATCGACGACTTGTTTGACCAGTTCAAGGCTTTGCTGTATATTCGAAGATCAATCTACGTTCAGGGTACCATCAGTTGAGAGTTAGAGATCAAGATGTCACGAAGACTGCTTTCGTACTAGGTACGGACATTTTGAGTTTCTGGTAATGCCTTTTGGATTGACCAATGCTCCTGCAGTCTTCATGGATTTGATGAACCGAGTCTTCCGAGAGTTTAAAGAAGGATGGCACAATGAGAATGTGCATTGACTTCCGTCAGCTGAACAAAGTTACTGTTAAGAATAAGTACCCGTTGCCGAGGATCGACGACTTGTTTGACCAGTTCAAGGCTTTGCTGTATATTCGAAGATCAATCTACGTTCAGGGTACCATCAGTTGAGAGTTAGAGATCAAGATGTCACGAAGACTGCTTTCGTACTAGGTACGGACATTTTGAGTTTCTGGTAATGCCTTTTGGATTGACCAATGCTCCTGCAGTCTTCATGGATTTGATGAACCGAGTCTTCCGAGAGTTTATAGATCAGTTTGTGATCATGTTCATCGACGACATCTTGGTGTATTCGAAGACTCCTTTGGAGCACAAGAAGCATCTGAGAGTTGTTCTTCAGACATTGAGAGACTCGCAACTGTATGTCAAGTTTTCTAAGTGCGAGTTCTGGCTGGATCACGTCGTGTTTCTGGGTCATGTTATTTCGGCGGATGGCATTTATGTGGATCCCAGTAAGGTTGATGTTGTTTTGAACTGGGAGAGACCTAGGAATGTGTCTGAGGTTCGTACTTTCTTGGGTCTGGCTGGCTATTACCATCGTTTTACAGAGCGTTTATCTAGTATAGCTAGGCCGATGACTCAGCTGACTCAGAAAGACAAGCGGTTCGTTTGGACTGAGCAATGCGAGAATGCTTTTCAATTGCTCAAGGAGAAGTTGACTACTGTGCCTATGTTGGCTTTGCCGTCTGGTTCAGGTGGCTACGTCGTGTGTTCCGATGCTTCGCTCAATGGATTGGGCTGTGTGTTGATGCAGCATGGTCGAGTCATTGTGTATGCTTCCCGGCAGCTGAAACCGCACGAGACTCGATACCCAGTACATGATTTGGAGCTAGCAGCTGTGGTCTTTGCATTGAATATTTGGTGCCACTATCTTTATGGCGAGCAGTTTGTGGTGTACTCGGACCACAATAGTTTACAGTATTTGTTTTCGTAGCCTGACTTGAATATGAGACAACGTAGATGGATGGAGCTGCTGAAGGACTTTGATTGTGAGATCAAGTACCATCCTGGTAAAGTTAACGTAGTTGCTGATGCATTGAGCAGAAAGGCTCAAGGAGATATGCTTGCGTCGTTGTATGTTTCTAAAGACCGTGAGCATCTTAGCACTACTGGTTGGAAGTTTTACCCGACTGAGGATTATGTGGTGGTTTCTTCTTTCCAAGTTGAGCCACAGATCATTTCAAGCATTAGAGCGGCTCAAAGGACAGATCCTTCCATCCATGAGTTGAAGTTGAAAGGTCAGGGATGGTCAGCTTGAGGACTATTCTGTTTCGTCCGATGGTTGTTTGGGGTCGATTGGTTGTGCCCAATCTGATAGATCTTCGGGAGGAGATCCTTAGAGAAGCGCATTGCAGTAGACACAGTGTTCATCCTGGTGCACGGAATATGTACCATGCATTGAAGCCGCACTTCTGGTGGGCTGGTTTGAAGAGTGACGTTGCTGGTATTGTTGCTCGTTGCTTGAATTGTCAGCAGGTTAAGGCTGAGAGGATGAGACCTGGTGGTCTGTTACAGAGTTTGGAAGTGCCCCAATGGAATTGGGAGCACATAACGATGGATTTTGTGACGCATTTGCCTCGTTCCAGTAGAGGTTGCGATGCGATTTGGGTTGTAATCGACAGATTGTCGAAGTCTGCACATTTTATTCCCTATGGAATGACGTTCTCGTTGAAGAAAATGGCGAAACTATACGTAGATTTTGTGGTTAGATTGCACGGTGTACCTGTTTTGATCGTTTCTGACCGAGATCCAAGGTTTACTTCCAGGTTTTGGAAGAGTTTGCAAGCATCTTTGGGTACCAGATTGGCTATTAGTACCGCGTATCACCCCCAGACAGATGGCCAATCTGAGAGAACTATCTAGACGTTGGAGGATATGTTACGAGCTGTTGTGATGGATTTTGGTGGTAGTTGGCAAGAAGCGTTGTCTTTGGTTGAGTTTTCCTACAATAACAGCTACCAAGTGACGATTGGCATGGCGCCGTTTGAGGTTTTGTATGGTAGGAAGTGCAGATCGCCTGTATGTTGGGAAGAAGTGGGGGAGAAGCATCTGTCTTCCCCAGATTTTGTGCAGCAGATGAAGGATCACGTGGATCTTATTCGACAGCGGATGAAAGCTGCCCAGGATCGTCAAGCCAGTTATGCGAATAAGAGGCGTCGACCTCTAGAGTTTTAGGTTTGTGATCAGGTATTCCTTAAAGTTTCTCCGTTTCGCAGTGTTATACGCTTTGGTCGCAATGGAAAGTTAGCCTCTCGTTATGTTGGACCGTATGAAATTGTTGAGAGGATTGGCCCTTTGGCGTATCGGCTGTTGTTGCCACCAGATTTATCTTCTATACATGATGTCTTTCATGTTTCCATGTTGAGGAAGTACGAGCCAGATCCTTCTCACGTGTAGATAACTGACGAGGTTGAGCTAGATCAGACGTTGAGCTATGTAGAGTATCCCTTGCGGATTCTAGACAGAAAAGAAGTTAGCCTCTCGTTATGTTGGACCGTATGAAATTGTTGAGAGGATTGGCCCTTTGGCGTATCGGCTGTTGTTGCCACCAGATTTATCTTCTATACATGATGTCTTTCATGTTTCCATGTTGAGGAAGTACGAGCCAGATCCTTCTCACGTGTAGATAACTGACGAGGTTGAGCTAGATCAGACGTTGAGCTATGTAGAGTATCCCTTGCGGATTCTAGACAGAAAAGAGAAACAGTTGAGGAATAAAACCATTCCTTTGGTAATGGTGCAATGGAGCAAACATGGTAGGGTAGAAGCTACTTGGGAACTGGAAGAGAAGATGCAACGTGAGTGGCCGCATCTGTTTGCGTGAGTGTTGCATCGGATTTCAGTAGTTGTTTGCTCAGTTATCTTGAACTCTTGGGTTCAGTTGAGTTGTTCCTGGACTTGTTGATTTCGAGGACGAAATCGTGTTTTAATGGGGGAGAGATGTGAGACCTGTGTTTTCGCAATCAGGTGTTGGTCGGGTTTGGACCAGCTGTTGGTCGATGTTCTTGGCGTAGACATCGAATTTGCCTAAGTGTTAGAATTAGCTGTTGGAAAGATATCAGCATTAGTAGTAGGAATCAGCCGTTGAGTGATCGCGTCAGCTGTTGATATTTCAGTCGATGCGTTTTGGTAGGAAGCAGCAGCGGTGCTTCGTTAGATTTCAATCGTTGGTGTATTAGCGCGTTTCCATCTGTTGCGAGAGACCAGCTGTTGCGAGTGATCAGCTGTTGGTATTTTAGTTGCAATGATCAGCAGAGAGCGCTACGGGATTCTGAAGCGACGGTGTTTTGTGAATAGGAACCAGCTGTTGGTTTCGTTAGCATGTTTTGAAGCGGGTAGCGAAACTATGTCGTTTTGATAAGTTGGAACTACAGCGTTTTGAGTGGAGAGCTTTGTATCAGCTGTTGGTTATGATAGACATCAGATGTTGAGAGATTTGGTGCGTTGTTTTATTCAGCTGCTATTTTGTTGATCAGCTATTGGTAGTGAGGTGACGTGTTCCTCTGCGACATCGTTTTGTTTAGTTGTTCGCTTTTTAGCGATAGGCAAAAGCTGATGCGAGATTTCAACTGCTGGTTGATATAACAGCGATGGCGACTGTTTTGTCGGTGGAATCTGTTGCAACTCTGTCGGCTGTTGAGAAGTGTATTTAATAGAGGACTTGGCTGCTGTTCTCTATTATTGGTTCCCCGATACTTAGCAAATATTTCCCCCGATTCCAAATCTTTTTCTCGAACCCTAGTTACTGTTCACCGTAACCTTATCCGTCCTAATTTCTGGTGGTAGACAACTCCGACGAGAGTGAGAGTGGTAGCGTTGGACTCCTCTCGCTAAGGCGCTTCGTTCTATACCTCTTTAGAAGACTTTGGAGGAGCTGGAAGAGGATCGCAGGATCGCTAAGACATCTCCCTTGTGTAGTTTGTTAGCATAAGCGCCCCTACAGTACCAGTAGTTCATTGGGGTAAGTGAGAATTCTACCGTTAAGCTTTGTTAGAGCTTTCCGTTGAGTTAGGAAGGTAGATAAGCGCTGGTGGAGTTGTAGCTCCCAGCTGCTGTTGTTTTGTGTTTCTGATTTTGAGCAGTAGCTTGTGTTGATTTAGAAGGTGACAGATCTGTTGATTTTGAGCAGTAGCTTGTCTTGATTGTAGCTCAGAAGCTGGTGAGGTACGGATGTTGAGCTTGTATTATGGCTGGAATTGGCATGGATATTATGTGTTTGCTGTGTATGCATTGCATTGTTGTTTATGTGTTGGTTTAACTGTTGTATTGCATACGCATTATCAATTCCATTTAGCTATTGCAGCCATGTCCTGTTGTTATTGTTGTTCTGTTCTTACCAGATTTTGAGGGCGAGCGGCAATACCGCACTCTCATCTCCCTGCTGGTATTTATTATCCACCATGCGCCAAGTGGTTAACTACCACAGTTCATGGTTTGGGCAACAGCAGGTTGAGTTGTTGATGCATCTGGTATTTCGAGTGTGGTGTAAAGATGAGCGGGTAATTCCCGTGTGCTTGTACACACACCAGTGGCCACTAACCTTTCTTCGCAGAATTTGTTATCAGCTGTGGTGCTGTGCTTGAATTCCTTGGCTCCTTGTTCAGTTGTAGCCTTCGAATATTGTACCGTTCTTCATGCATAGCATCTGCATCTTATCTTTTGCTATTCATTGTTGTTTTATAGTTTCTCTCCGTACCGGGGTTTGACCCCGAGGTCCCCTCTGGGGCTGTTGTGTTTTTTGCCTGTTTGTGGTTCAGGTTTCCCATATTATTCCACTGGCCGTGGCTTTGACCCAGCTGGAGGTGCCCCAGGAGGTAGATAGAGTGTCCCAATTATATATATTATCTATATGCACTGGTATCACCACGGGTGGGATGTCCCGGGTGATGCTTATATCTATATAGCTGGTAGTCTTTAGTTCTTGTGTTGTATTCGGTTGTGGGGCAATTTGTTGTACTTGACTGTTCGTGCTGTTAGATTTATTAAACTGGGATTATTTTGAGTATTGCACTATTTTAAATTATGTTATCTTTCAGTCAGGCCAAAAGAAAAAAAAAACTTTACCCGCATTTTAGTTGCTTCCGCTTGTGTTTGCGTGGTTTACTCTGATATGAGCACGAGGCCTGACACGTATGATCAAAAGAACCTCTTGTCGCTGGACCTCAAATCAACTCACAAGAAGCTAAGTGCTCAAATTGCTGTTGCTGCCTTTGATACAGTTGATGTTCGGAAGGAGGTGAAAGAGCTTAACGCTAAAGTAACTTTCTTGGATGGGTAGGTTGCTGAAATTCGAAGTGAGCAACTCGACTTTCGTGCTAAAATAGAGGAAACTTATCTCAATCTTTCTACCCAACTCGGTTTCATCGTTGATTATATCAGAAGCGGTGATGCCAAAAAAGGGGGAAAGTGGTAGCAGTCGCCCTGAACCACCTCCCGACGATCAAAGCCGACCCAGGCGGGGAAGTGGTGGCAATGGCAATAGAGCAGATGTACAGAGCTGACCTGTCGGAAGTGGTACTAGGGAAAGTGGTAGCATAGGTGGTAGTCAGAGAAGAGGCGATAGGAGTGGATCTTCCAAGAGAAGATCTTACAGCAGTGGTGGTGGGCCGTTCAGAAGATCATTTGAAGATTGGCTAGGATAATATTGCTGTTGATGCTGTTGATGTCTTAGTTGTACAAATCTTGTGTACAATTTTTCAGTTAATGAAATTTAGTATTTCAGCAGACCCTTGTGCAATTCACCTTTGCTCATTTATTTAAATCTATAGCCTGCTAAGTTTTGTCATCACCAAAAAGGGAAAATTGTTAAGATAAAATTTATTAGTTTTGGTGATAACAAAATAAGACAAGTGCTAAATTCCGAAGTAACACTTGGACAGTGAGTCGTTGAAGATGATCAACTACTTGTTTGGAGCAAAGTATACTTCAGATGTTGGGGTTGAATATTTCAGTTGTTAGATATCAGATCTTGGTATTCGGGAATATTTCAGCAGTTGAGTTGAAGCACTTAGTTGATGGGTTACTATTTCAGAGGTTGAATATATATACGATTATCAGTTTCTGGTATCGGTTTTTATCAGTCGTGAGAGCAATTCAGATGTTGGGTCACGCAATCAGACTTTGGTATTCATTCAGCCATTGTGTTCTTATGTCGGAAGTATATTGATTCAGCAGTTGGATATTTACTTCAGTAGTCAACATATTTCAGCAGTTGGAAATTCGCGACAGAAGCAAGAATTTCAGAAGTTGGGTATATATTTCAGTAGTAAGTATCTATGTTGGGTCACGCAATCAGACTTTGGTATTCATTCAGCCATTGTGTTCTTATGTCGGAAGTATATTGATTCAGCAGTTGGATATTTACTTCAGTAGTCAACATATTTCAGCAGTTGGAAATTCGCGACAGAAGCAAGAATTTCAGAAGTTGGGTATATATTTCAGTAGTAAGTATCTTCAGTAGTTGGCTACATTGTTTTTGATTCAGTCGTGATTGTTGTTGGAACATTCATTCGTTGCAACCAGTCGTCATATTCTCAATTTACAAAAAGAAGGATATTTCAGACGTTGGACATTTCAGACGTTGGACATTTCAGGCGTTGGATATCTAATCAGCAGTTGGTATAATCAGTCGTTGGTTTTTGTGATTAGCAGTTGGATTCTACTTAAGTAGCGAGCATATTCAGACGTTGGGTATTTATTTAAGAAGTGTTTTCAGCCGATGGGATTCAGTTGTTGATTTGATATCAGTCGCAACTACTCAGGTGTTAGTATGCTTCTTAACGAACAACAAAACTACGTCATTTGGATAAGTTGAAACGACAGCGTTTGTTTTACCCGTGCATTCAGCCGTTGGTTAGCGCTCAGCAGTTGGAACATTCAGTTGTTGCAAGGATTAACTTGACGTATCTATTTCAGCAGTAACAGTCACGTATTCCATCAGTGATGAACTATTCATCTTCTTCAAGAAAGAAAAAGCTGTTTCAACAAAAAGAGAATTCAGGCGCAAGAGACAAATCGATTCAAACACGATCATTTATTCAAAATGGAAAGAATCAATGGTGAAGATTGAGATCGTACAATTGCCTGGAATTAAGGAGACAACGTCGGTACTATTTTGGGTAAATAGTACACAATTTACAGAGGACGTTATACGGTGATTGCACAAACATGGAAAACGACAATTTGGCTCTGATGGTGTGCAATTTACCATGTAGTGGAACAGAAAATACGGTTGCACGATTAACAGATTTTCAAAAGGAATTTTGTTTCCTTAGCCGAATTAATCGACCGTTGTGAATGAAGGGTATAAATAGCAGAAGTTTGAATTGAAGAAGCTCTCCTTCACTCTCGATTACTTGCCGTTACTCTGCCATTATTACCTCACCATCATTCTCGAGCTTTCACTCTGTTGAAGTCATTTTTCAAAAAGCTCAAACTCGAAGAACATACAATCAAGCTTTCAAAGAAATTTACCTTCGAGTCATCTTCTGGTTCACCTGTTGAATCGAGTTTCTTAGCTTAGAAACCTAAAGATTTACAGCACTCACAATCATTGTATTTCACTGTCATATTTTATTGAGTCTGTAACAAAAGTTCTACACAAAAAGCCGTTTGACAAATTTATCAAGTGTTGTAAACAGCAGCTGTGACTGTTTTGTGATTGGTGTTGCTAGGAGTTCACTTGGAGCGAGGCTCGGTGATCAGGTGTTTGCAGAAGGCCTGTAACCATCAAATATTCTAGTGGAACCTTCCTGAAAAGGAAGAAGGTGAGACGTAGGATATTGATATCCGAACTTCCATAAACAAACTCTCGACCCTTAGACTTTTACATTATTTCATTTACTTATTGCCTTAATCTGTTCACAAATTAATCGACTTCTTTCCGCACTTTTTTTTAGTCGAGAAATTGATGAGATATCTTAAATCTGGGTAACTCGGATTTAAATTAAGCGGGTGCTTGTAAAACTCCCATCATAGAATCCAGTTGTTGGGATACTTGATCAGGTTTTCTCTTCCCTGATATGTTTTCCAGCTCGTATCTATTCTTCTCGTCAAGAGCCATTGTGTTCTTGATTGTTCACTTGGTCCATTCAGAAACCTCATCCAAACCATCGACAATCACACCTTTATTTCTCTGGTTGACCTGGCAATCCAACACCAGTGAATATATCCCATTTCCTTGGGATATAATAACCAGTTCAGATTCAGTTTATCTTCAGACTGAGATCCTTATGATGAAGTGGTTATAGCCATGCTCAGTGATCTGATCTGCACTTGATCACTTCACTTGTATACGGCTCTGCACTTGAACACCACACTTGTACGCTGCACTTGATCTGCTCCTAAACAGTTCTGCACTTCACCAAATCTTCTCTACGCTTGGTCTCTGAACTGCTCTTGCAACAATCTGGTAGACCAGCTTGGTGTTTCGTGCAATCTGGAAGACTTCTGTTGTACCAGCTCGGGCGTCCCCTCACTGTTCCAACATAGATATCTTCAACCAAACCAGCTTAGGCGTCCCCTTACTATTCCAGTTTGGATATCTTCCTTCCTTCTTAATCAAATGCACTGCACAAGTCATATAAACCGTTAGTAACAGATTTTGTGTTAATCAAAACTTAGATTCTGATCTGTATAAACATATCCAACAGAAGAAGGGGCCCAAAAGAAAGGGTAAGAAGCGTTCTGCCCCTGCGAAGGAGGAAAAGCCCACCATGAATCCCAAGGCAAGGGCTGCATGGCCGAACTAGTCTGAGGATGTTTGCCACCATTGCCACAAGCCTGGGCATTGGAGGAGGAACTGTCGGGATAACCTTGAGCAGTTTCGAAATACAAAAGGTATATTCTACATTGAAATAAATATGTCTCTTAACTTGATTTCTTGGGTACTTGATACCGGATGTGGATATCATATCTACAATGACTTGCAGATAATGACAATAATTCGGCGTCTTATGGAGGGTGAGACCCGCTTGAGGCTTGGAAACGGAGCAAGGGTTGCGACCGTAACTATAGGAGATATACATTTATTTCTTCATTCAAATTTTAAGCTGCTGTTGAGAGATGTTTTATTTGTTCCTGAATTAATAAAAACATTAGTTCCGTTTCTATGCTTGATAGGGATGGATATTCTTGTCATTTTGCTAATTCAATTTGCAATATTTACAAGAATTAATGTTTAATTGGAATTGGAGAATGCGAAAACGATCTGTACAACTTAAAATTGAGATAAGTTCCAACTCACGATGTGGAAACACACACAACTAACAATCAAAAGGAAATACGATAGTTTAAACCCTGCACAACTTTGGCATGCTAGCTAGGTCATATTACCTTAAAGAGGATGAACAAGTTGGTTAGGAGCGACATGTTTAATATGTCCGATATTAACTCCTTACTAACCTGTGAGTCCTGTCTCAAAGGAAAAATGACAGATTTCCCTTCAAGGGCAAGCATGGACGTGCTCAAGGCCTATTGTATTTGATCCATACTGAAGTGTGTGGCCTGCTTAGCATTGGTACTAAGTCCGGTCACACCTACTTCATCAACTTTAACGATGATTACTCTAGGCATGGGTATTTGTACTTAATGAAGCACAAGTATGAATTATTTGAAAGGTTCAAGGAGTTCAAGGCTGGAGTAGAAAATCAATTAGGAAAAAGTATTAAAACACTTCGATCCGATCGAGTTAGAGAATACTTGAGTGCCGAATTTCAAGACTATCTTAATGAGTGGACCACTCCAGCCACACCACAACTCAATGGTGTAGCGGAGCGTCGTAATCTAACCTTGATGGACATGGTTGATCTATGATGAGTTTCACTAAACTTCCTATCATGTTTTGGGGCTATGCACTTGAAACAACGGTAATGTTATTGAACAATGTCCATACCAAGGCAGTGGATAAAACTCCATATGAGAGGATGGGCAAGCCACCCAAGTACTCGTACTTGAGGATTTGGGGATGTCCTGCTTACGTGAAGTAGACAGTGGGAGATAAGCTGGATAATAGATCCATCTTATGCTACTTCATTGGGTAACCAAAGAATTCGATTGGATACTGTTTCTACTATCCCAGTAAAACAAAAGTGTTTGTTTCTAGAAATGTCACCTTTTTGGAGAACGAATTTCTACTTTATAGAAAATGCAAGATAGTAGAATTCGAAGAAGTTTGATAACCAACTGAAGTACCAAGTGAATCTCCCACACCTCAAGAACCAATCCTTGATATGGACACACCTAGGAGATCTGAAAGGGTTCCTAGGGGTCCTGTTATACATGGTTTCTTGCTTAAAGAGGATCAAAGTGATAAAACTGTTGGATGTGATCCAAGAACCTTCAAGGAGGCGATTTCCGATGCTGATTCTAATTTGTGGCTTGAAGCAATACAATATGAGATTGACTCAATGCATTCGAACCAAGTTTGGAATCTTGTAATCCTCCCGAAGAAATAGTTCTTATTGGGTGCAAATAGATATACAAGAGAAAACTTGGGCCTGATTGTAAGGTATTGACCTACAAGGCGCGACTGATCACAAAAGGTTACACTCAAAGGCAAGGTGTTTACCATGATGAAACCTTTTTGCGAGTTGCAATGTTCAAGTCGATTAGAATACTTCTAGCTATAGTCGCATGGTACGACTATGAGATATGGCAAATGGATGTGAAGACTGCTTTAATTAATGGAAACATTAAGGAGGAAATCTATATGACACATCCTGAGGGTTCCACATCCGAAGGAAGTGATCATAAGGTATGTAAACTTCAGAGATCGATCTACAGTCTCAAGCAAGCATCGAGAAGTTGGAACCTGAGGTCTGATAAAAAAATTAAAGAATTTGGTTTCATCAAGAATCTCGAGGAGCCATGTGTGTATAAGTAGGTATTTAAGAATGTTGTGACATTCCTTTTACTTTATGTTGATGACATTCTAGTCATTGGGAATGATGTAGGAATACTGAAATCAACTAAATTATGGTTATTTGGTAGATTCTCAATGAAGGACATGGATGAAGCATCCTATATTCTTGGAATTCAGATCTATAGAGATAGATCGAAAAGGATGCTCGGACTCACCAAGCAACCTATATCGATACCATACTTAAGAGATTCTCTATGTAAGAGTCCAAGAGAGGACATCTACCTGTGTGCCACGGGATCAGTCTATCTAAGTCTATGTTTCCGAAGACTGATGAAGAGATAGAGAGTATGAAACGTGTGACATATGCCTCGGTAATAGGTAGCATTATGTATGGTATGATCTCGACTACACCGAATGTCACATATGCTCTGAGCGTCATGACCCGCTATCAAGCCAACCCCGGCCAAATGTATTGGAAGGCCGTGAAAGATATTCTTAAGTACTTACAAAGGACTAAGAATATGTTCATGATCTATGGGTGATGAACTGAAATTGGAAGGTTACACTGATTCTATCTTCCAATGAGATGTGGATGACTCGAAGTCAACCTCTGGATTTGTATTCATGCTCAATGGTGGTGCTGTCTCTTAGAATAGTTCCAAGCAAGACACCATCATGGATTCAACCACTGAGGCTGAGTACATCGCAGCATCAACTGCTGCAAAAGAGGAAGTTTGGATGAAAAATTTCGTCTAAGAGTTGGACGTAATTCCTGAAGGAGTTGGTCCAGTCCCGATGTACTATGACAACAAGATTGCCGTTGTGAAAGCAAAGGAACCTAGGCCTTACCAAAGATCCAAACACATACTGAGGAAATACCACATAATCCGGGATAATGTGGCTAGAGGTGACATAGCAGTCGAGAGAGTCGCCTATGAAGACAACATTGTTGATCCACTTATGAAGCCCTTGCCAGGACCATTGTTTAAAAAACATCGCGACGCAATGGGACTACGTCTCATGAGTAGTTGGGTTTTGGGCAAGTGGGAGATTTTTAGAGTAGGTGCCCAACTAGCCAACTTATGGCGTGTGCGTTCTTGTTGACTCTATGTAAAACGATCTTTATTTATGAAATTCGCAAATTTATAGCACTCTTTATCTTCATTATTATTATTATAATTGTTGGATAAAGACCTTGAATACACTATAGTGTATGTTAGATTTGATAGTGGATGTGATGGATATCATGAAACACATCTAATAGTCACTGTGTGTTCGAAATGAGTTCCTAGTCAATTGGGCCATCCAAAAGAGGATAAGAGCCGCCCGAGCTTGAAACTAACATCTGCGATGCAAAGTACCACATTTCACTGGTAGGGAACATAGTGATGTTCTTAGCATGCAGATGGATAGTGACCTGATGTTCTATCGAACTACCCTCGTTCGGACTTTCCAAGTGGTTATCATTTGTCGAGTAGATTAAATCTGAGGTCTTGGTTGTACAAGTTAGTCCTCATTACTCAAAATGTCATTGAGACTCTATATGATAGGTGCCTCACTTTGACCCGTTTACCGATTACATTGGGAACATCAGGTGGTGGGATTGGGTGAGGTCCCGTTGCATGTAGGATTCTATTCTTCGTTGTCGAGGATTCCTTGTGCATGGATATCCTATGATGTCTGATGAGATAATAGTGTGACAAATCTCTGGCCAGAGTACTAGATGTGTTTTAGCTAAATGGGTTTACCTAGTAGCACATGCAATGTCACTATTGATCTCCAAGATGTATGCATGTCTATCGAATCTCTAGTAACTCTTCATTTACCAATGGTCGTTGATTCGATCGGGATTTGAGCTGAAAGGATCGTACTGTACACTAACCATGACGAACTAGTTCTTGTAGGCACTATCAGTGATACGTAGGAGATCATGGGGCGATGTTGCTAGGCGCTTTACCATGATTCGATGGGTAAGTCCGAAAATATGTTTTCGTAGTCACAAAGAATTGTGAGCCCACGACTAGCTGTATCCCTGAACCATTGAGGGTCCCACAAGTACTGTTTCTCAATTCCCGTACAAAATTGTGCTCAATTTGTTGAATATAATAGGAGGAAGGTGTTGGGATAGCGGTGGCGGATCCGGATCCCGTCTCCCGGCGGCGCAGCGGAAGTTTAAAAATTAGGCGCCGGGATACGTTCAATACAATAAAATCAATACTATAAACCATTCATAGGATGATTTTCGAGGTGTTACCTTGTTGGCGTCTAGGCGCCTGGCTCCGACCAGTTTCACGAGGAAACCGGCACTTCTAACTGTAGGCGGCGGTAGATCCTCCAATCCGGTCCACGACCGGAATCACGATTCCTCCGATCAGCCTGCACTAGAAGGCTGATGGATTTTTCCACGGATGGAGTCACCTCGTCGCAATGATCGAAACAAGTCCGATCACACGACGAACGGACAGCGGCGACGCGGCGGTGGGCGGCGGCCGTGCGTGTGGTTGAGGGAGAGGGGCGGCCGAATTTTTAGTGGAGGCTAGGGTTTTCAAGTTATGATACAAGTGTTGTGCAACCCTAGGCTCAAGACTATGTATAGGTGTGATGGGCTTGAACCGGCCCATTGGACCTAGGGCGGGCCCAGTCCAACGTATGAACATTCGATTCATCTGCATCACCGTGGTTTCATCATAATTTCGATCGACGATCAGATCGGACCGATCGACTCAGTTTCCAAAACTGAATATTATGATGCGAAAACAATTTTTCAGATTACTTAGTCCAAAATGACAGTTTTGCACCTCAACAGCGGGAAATCGCAATTTGACCCCTGTTGACTTTTAGGAAATCGCACTCCCTAAAATTCTCCTCATATGCTCAACACATTGAGCCTAGTTTCCGTGCGGGAATCATAAATCCAGTACTTGTGTGACCCTCAATGGTTCAGGGATACAGCTAGCCGTGGGCCCGCAACCATTGCGGCTTCGAAATCACAATTTCAGACTTGCCCAACGGATCATGGTAAAGCGCCTAGCAACATCGCCCCATGATCCCCTAGGTATCACTGATAGTGCCTGCAAGAACCAGTTGGTCGTGGTTAGCGTACAGTACGGTCCTCTCAATCCATATATCCTGATCAGATCAACGACCATTGGTAAATCGAGAGTCGCTAGAGATCCGATAACTATGCATAAATCTTGGAGATCGAATAGTGATATCACGAGTGTTACTAGGTAAACCCATTTACCTAAAACACTTCTAGTACTCTGGCCAGAGATTTATACACTATTATCCCCTCAGATAGCATAGGATATCCACGCATGTAAGCGAGCGGTGAATCCTCGACAACAAAGCATCGACTCCTACATGCATCGGGATCTCACCCAATCCCGCCGCCTAATGACCCCACGTGAGTCGGAAAACAAGTCAAAGTGAGACGCCTATCATGTAGAGTCTCAATGACGTTTCGAGTCGTGAGGACTAATCAGTACAACCAAGACCTCGGACTTATCCACTCGACAAATGGTAACCACTTGGAAAGTCCGAACGAGGGTAGTTCGATAGATCACCAGGTCACTTCTATCTGCATGCTCAGAACATCACAATGTTCCCTACCAATGAAACATGGTACTTCGCATCGCAGATACTTGTCTCAAGCTCGGGCGGCCTTATCCTCATTTTGACGGCCCAATCGACTAGGAACTAATTTAGAATACACAGCGACTATTAGATGTGTTTCATGATAGCCGTCATACCCACTATCACATCTAACATACACTTTAGTGCATTCTAGGTCTTTACTCAACACAATTGTTAATCATCATACAACACAATGAAAGTAAAGAATGCCATATAAGTAAATGCGAATATCATATATAAAGACTGTCATATACAAGAGTCTATTAACCCATACGCCACAAGTTGGCTAGTTGGGCATCTACTCTAACAATCTCCCACTTGCCCTAAACCCAACTACTCATCAGACGCAGTCCCATTGTTTCGCGATGTTTTCAAACAACGGTCCTGGCAAGGGCTTCGTAAGTGGATCAGCAATGTTGTCCGCAGAGGCGACTCTCTCAACTGCTATGTCACCTCTAGCCACAATATCCCGGATTATGTGGTATTTCCTCAGTATATGTTTGGATCTTTGGTGAGACCTAGGCTCCTTTGCTTGCGCAACGGCACCCGTGTTTTCGCAGTACACCGGGACTGGACCAACTCCATTAGGAATGACGCCCAACTCTTGGACGAAATTCCTTATCCAAACCGCCTCCTTAGCAGCAGCTGATGCTGCGATGTACTCAGCCTAAGTAGTTGAATCCGCGATGGTGTCTTGCTTGGAACTCTTCCAAGAGACAGCAACCACCATTGAGCATGAATACAAAGCCAGAGGTTGATTTCGAATCATCCACGTCACACTGGAAGCTAGAATCAATGTAGCCTTCCAGTTTCAGTTCACCACCCCCGTAGACCATGAACATATTCTTAGTCCTTCGTAAGTACTTAAGAATATCCTTCACAGCCTTCCAATGCAATTGGCCGGGGTTGGCCTGGTAGCGGCTCGTGACACTCAGAGCATATGCAACATCCGGTCTAGTCGAGATCATGCCATACATAATGCTACCTATTGCCTAGGCATATGGCACACGTGTCATACTCTCTATCTCCTCATCAGTCTTCGGACACATAGACTTAGATAGAGTGACCCCGTGGAACATAGGTAGGTGTCCTCTCTTGGACTCTTCCATAGAGAACCTCTTAAGTATGGTATCGATGTAGGTGGCTTGGGTGAGTCCGAGCATCCGTTTAGATCTATCCCGATAGATCTGTATTCTAAGAATATAGGATGCTTCACCCATGTCCTTCATCGAAAATCTATTAGACAACCAGAGTTTAGTTGATTGCAGCATTCCTACATCATTCCCAATGAGTAGAATGTCATCAACATAAAGTACGAGAAATGTCACAACGCATTTAACTACCTTCTTATAAACACATGGCTCCTCGGGATTCTTGATGAAACCAAATTCCTTAATTGTTTCATCGAATCTCAGGTTCCAACTCCTCGATGCTTGTTTGAGACCGTAGATCGATCTCTGAAGCTTGCATACCTTATGCTCGCTTCCAACAGATGTGAAACCCTCAGGCTGCGTCATATAGATCTCTTCCTTAATGTTTCCATTAAGGAACGCAGTTTTCACATCTATTTTCCATATCTCATAGTCGTGCCATGCGGCTATGGCTAATAAGATTCTAATTGACTTGAACATCGCGACTGGCGAGAAGGTTTCATCATAGTCAACACCTTGCCTTTGAGTGTAACCTTTCGCGACCAGTCGTGCCTTGTAGGTCATTACCTTACCATCAGGCCCAAGTTTCCTCTTGTATACCCATTTACAACAAGACTCCAAACTTGGTTCGCATGCATTGAGTCAAACTCAGACTGCATTGCTTCAAGCCATAAATTAGAATCAGCATCGGAAATTTCCTCCTTGAAAGTTCTTGGATCAGATCCAACAACTTGATCACTTTGATCATCTTCAAGGAGAAAACCATATCTCTCAGGAGCCCTAGGAACCCTTTCGGATCTCCTAGGTGCGACCATTTCTGGTACTGGCTCTGGAGGTGCAGGAGATTCACCTGGTACTTCAGTTGGTTCTTGAACCTCTTCGAGTTCTACTATTTTTCCATTTCTATCAAGTAGAAATTCCCTTTCCATAAAGGTGGCATTCCTAGAAACAAACACTTTCGTTTCGCTGGGATAGTAGAAGTAGTATCCAATGGAATTATTTGGATACCCAATGAAGTAGCATAAGATGGATCTCGTATCCAGCTTATCTCCCACTGTCTGCTTCACGTAAGCAGGACATCCCCAAATCCTCATGTATGAGTACTTGGGTGGTTTGCCCATCCATATCTCATATGGAGTTTCATCAACTTCCTTTGTGTGGACATTGTTCAACAACATTACCGCCGTTTCGAGCGCATAGCCACAAAACGAGGTAGGAAGCTCAGTGAAGCTCATCATAGATCGAACCATGTCCATCAAAGTTTGATTACGACGCTCCGCTACACCATTGAGCTGTGGTGTGGCCGGAGGGTCCACTGTGCAAGAATCTCATTATCTTTCAGATAGTCTTGAAACTCAGCACTCAAGTATTCACCACCTCGATCGGATCGAAGTGCTTTAATACTTTTGCCTAATTGATTTTCTACTTCAGCCTTGAATTCTTTGAACCTTTCAAAGGATTCAGACTTGTGCTTCATTAAGTACAAGTACCCATACCTAGAGTGATCGTCGGTAAAGGTGATGAAGTATGTGTGACCATACTTAGTACCAATACTAAACGGGCCGCACACATCAGTATGGATCAAATCCAATAGGCCTTGAGCACGCTCACCCTTGCCCTTGAATGGTTTCTTAGTCATCTTTCCCTTGAGACAAGACTCAAAAATCGGTAGGGAGTTAATGTCTGACAGCATGTCACTCCTAACTAACTTGTTCATCCTACTTAGAGAAATATGACCTAGCCTAGCGTGCCAAAGTTGTGCTGGGTTCAAGTTATCGTGTCTCCTTTTAATCGTTGTTGTATGTGCTTCGACATCGCGAGTTGGAACGTCTTTTAATTTTAAGGTGTATAAATCATTTTCGCGTTCCCCAATTCCAATCAAACATTCATTCTTGTAAATATTTCAAATCGAATTAGCAAACATACAAGAATATCCATCACTATCAAGCATAGAAACAGAAATAATGTTCTTTATTAATTCGGGAACAAACAAAACGTTTCGTAATAACACTTAAAGTCATAAGACAGAAATAAATAGACATCTCCTATAGCTATAGCAGCAACTCTTGCTCCATTGCCAAGCCTCAAGTGGGTCTCACCCTCTCTAAGACGTCGGCTTCTTGTCATCACCTGCAAATCATTGCAGATATGAGATCCACATCCGGTATCAAGTACCCAAGAAGTCGAATTAAGAGACATATTTATTTCGATATAGAACATACCTTTCGCAGTTCGCAACTGCTCGAGGTACTCCTTGCAGTTCCTCCTCCAATGCCCAGGCTTGTGGCAGTGGTGGCAAACATCCTCAGTCTTGTTTGGCTTGGAAGCCTTTGCCTTGGGCTTCTTGGTGGGCTTTTCCTCCTTCGCAGGGGCAGAACGCTTCTTGCCCTTGCGTCTGGGCCCTTCTTCACAGAGGAAGAAGAGCCCAGGACGGGTTTGTCCTTCTTTATGGTCCCTTCAAACACTACAAGCATGTTAACCACCTCTTCAAGGGTGGCTGCCAGCTTGGCTTGTGGCTGCCAGCTTGTTCATGTTGAAGTTGACCACAAAGGGGTCGAATGCAGCAGGCAGTGAGAGGAGAAGCACATCCACAGACAGCGTGTGGAAGTGTGATATCAAGGCCCGACAGCTTTTCAACGAGTCCAATCATACGAACCCCATGCTCGCGGACCGAAGTCCCATCGCGCATGCGGCTCGTCATAAGCTCCTTGACAGCCGTGAACCTCTCATGTCGAGAGTTCTCCCCATACATTCTTTGAGATGAAAAAGTATGTCAGCAGCATACTTTGTCTTCTCAAAGCACCGTTGCATTTCGTTAGACATCGATGCCATCACATAGCATCGAGTCTTAAGCTCGTCGTCCCACCATTGCTGAAGCGTCACCAGCTCCTCAGGGCTGATATCAGCAGGGGCTTCCTTCGGAGGGCTCTTCTCTATCGTATAAAGAAGTTTCTCCGAAGCCAACACAATGTTGAGGTTTCGAAGCCAGTCTTGGTAGTTCAGACCGGTGAACTTGTTGCTATCCAGTATAGCAGCGAGTGGGTTTTTGATCGAAGACATTATAAATGGAGTTATACTGAAAAGAAAACAGACATACATTACTAACTATATATGAAATAACGCTAAGACATAAAACCAGGTCGTTTAGTTCTATGAATTACCCTCCCACTATTTTAACTATTTCACCACCCTCTAATGAAATCGAGAAAGCAAGTTTCTTTAGTGGGTACACGGAGCCCAATCAAGCGATCATGGTCCCGAATAATATCAGCCAACCACGACCCCCAAAAGGTAGTTTCCGATTGCAACCGGTGCAACCTCCATGTATTCACCTCACGTCCAGTAAGGGCCCAATAATATGACGCCGTTTACTATCACGTGTCAAGATGACCCATCAATGTTGAGTCGTGAAGGACGGTCCTCTTAACGTCCCCAATAATATGAGCCAACGTTAAAAGGAGTTCCAACCGACTCACAATAATTTTCAATGGCGTGGACAGCTTTCCGGCATACATGACCCCCTCAATAATATGAGCTGGGCCATGTATACGGGTAGCATCGGCGTACACCTGTTGTTGATGGAAGGTAGGGAAATTTAAATCCCATTTGGTTTATCGAATAAACTTTTATCTTGATATTAGTTTTAAATCGTATTTAAAAAGAGAGATTTTATTTTCGAAAAGTTTGGTCTCATGAAATATATTTTAAATCATATTTAAAACATGTGGATTCAACTAACTATATATCACATATATAAAAATTGGGATGATCGATCGCGAGAGCTATACGGTCCGTGGTTGCCAATCACGGACCTGGGTCCAATCCTAGGTGAAATGAAATATGCAATGCAATCCTATTACATTTGCTTCCGGTTTTACAGATCTTCGGTCTTCAATATCTTTGATCGTCATCGGGCCCACCATCTTCAAAAGTCCTCCCACTAAGTCTAGTAATTTACAATAAATTTCCATGACAGATAAGGGATACATTTGAAGGGGGTGGGAACGGGCCACAAACAGACCCACTTTTATAAAATAATAATCAACAATATTACAACCGAAATCATAAAAACCTAAAGCATACACCTAACACATTGGGGCATGGCTCTCGATCATCCCAATCATGCAATCAATCTAATTAATATGCATAAATTAAATAATTAAATTATTTATCGCAAAATCATATTTTAATCATAAAATCGCATTTTATAATAAAATCGCATTTTGTCGATAAAATCAAATTTTAATCAACAAAATCATATTTAATTATAAAATCATATTTTACAATCAAAATCGTATTTTGCAATTTTAATTGCATCATATTGGGTAAAAAACAATTTTGGGCCCAAAATTTCAAAAATTTCAAAATTGACCAAAATCGGCCCGATATCGAATATCGGCCCGAAAACTTCATGGGCTGCCCAGGACAGGCCCGAACTAAACCTAGAAGTAAAATTCAGCCGTCGCAACAATCTGCCGGAGATCGTCGCCGGACGGCCGCCGCCAACAAATCACGTGCGGCGCAAGGCCGCACGCGATGTCTCGCATCTGTTGGGTGATCCGGATCCGCCCCCCGGCTAGGCAGTGGAAGAACAGTCAAATGTAAACCGGGAGGCGATCAATACGAAAAACAATTCATAATTGTCATACATAGGACGTTTAAGCGGGTTACCTCGCTGGCACTTGTGCCTGGCTCCAACCGGAATTACAATAATTCGGCTCTTCTCGGTAGATTGCGGTAGTTCACGCCAATCCGGTCCACGACCAGATCCGAGACTCCTCCGTCAGGCTGCACTAGAAGCGCTGACAAGATCAGCACGAACGGATTCTCCTCGTCGAGTTGGCCGGAAACAAATTTCCGGCGACAACGGGCGGCGGAGGCGGCGGTGTGAGAGAGGAGAGGAGGGGGCGGCTAGCAAGTAGGTTTAGGGTTTAGAGTTGATTCAAGTATCAAGTTGTTTTTTTTTTTTACAATCAAGTCATTAAGTCTAATTAAATAGACTTAATGATGGAGTTGGACCGGCCCAACGGGCCCGGGTCCGAATGACGATATCCATCGTTGCGACTCCATAGTAACTCCGATCGCCGATCAGATCAGACCGATCGACTCAGTTTCCAAAACTGAATGTTATGATGTGAAAAATAATTTTTCAGATCATCTAACCCTAAATTGCAAAATGACCGTTTTGCCCCTCAACAGCGTCAAATCCCGGTTTGACCCCTGTTGACTTTTAGGAAGTCGCACTCCCCAAAATCCTCTTCTCGTGCTCAACATATTGAGCTGAGTATCCGTGCGGGAATCTCGAATCCAGTACTTGTGTGACCCTCAATGGTTCAGGGATACAGCTAGCCGTGGGCCCACAACCATTGTGGCTCCGCAATCACAATTCCGGACCTGCCCAACGGATCATGGTAAAGCGTCTAGAAACATCGCCCCATGATCCCTTAGGTATCACTGATAGTGCCTGCAAGAACCAGTCGGTCTTGGTTAGCGTACAGTACGGTCCTTTCAATCCATATATCCCGATCAGATCAACGACCATTGGTAAATCAAGAGTCGCTATAGATCCGATAACTATGCGTCTAGCCGTGGGCCCACAACCATTGTGGCTCCGCAATCACAATTCCGGACCTGCCCAACGGATCATGGTAAAGCGTCTAGAAACATCGCCCCATGATCCCTTAGGTATCACTGATAGTGCCTGCAAGAACCAGTCGGTCTTGGTTAGCGTACAGTACGGTCCTTTCAATCCATATATCCCGATCAGATCAACGACCATTGGTAAATCAAGAGTCGCTATAGATCCGATAACTATGCGTACATCTTGGAGATCGAATAGTGATATCGCGAGTGTAACTAGGTAAACACATTTACCTAAAACACTTCTAAGTACTCTGGCCAGAGATTTATACACTATTGTCCCCTCAGATAGCATAGGATATCCACGCATGTCTGCTAGCGGTGAATCCTCGACAACGATGCATCGACTCCTACATGCATCGGGGTCTCACCCAATCCCGACGCCTTATGACCCCAAGTGAGTCGGAAAACGGGTCAAAGTGAGACGCCTATCATGTAGAGTCTCAATGACGTTTCGAGTCGTGAGGACTAATCAGTACAACCAAGACCTCGGACTTATCCACTCGACAAATGGTAACCACTTGGAAAGTCCGAACGAGGGTAGTTCGATAGATCACCAGGTCACTATCTATCTCCATGCTCAGAACATCACAATGTTCCCTATCAATGAAACATGGTACTTCGCATCGCAGATACTAGTCTCGAACTTGGGCGGCCTTATCCTCATTTTGACGGCCCAATCGACTAGGAACATGTTCAGAATACACAGCGACTATTAGATGTGTTTCATGATAGCCGTCATACCCACTATCACATCTAACATACGCTTTAGTGTATTCTAGGTCTTTACTCAACACAATTGTAAATCATTACACACATAATGAAAGTAAAGAATGCCATATAAGAAAATGCGAATATCATATATAAAGATTGTTTGTACAAGAGTCTATAAAACCCACACGCCACAAGTTGGCTAGTTGGGCATCTACTCTAACAGCATCGCCGTGCCATTCCAGGCGCACGGCCGCGTGCCGCTCTCGGCCATTGCGCAAACCGGTGCGCGAGGCCAGCGGCCTTTGGCCGGCCACCATGCGCAGCCAGCGCGCATGGTTTCTCCTAGTTGCGCAACCAGTGCGCGGGTAACAGCCAGCGATCGCCTCCCATGCACGGCTAGCGCACAAAGCGCACGCACTCAGGCGCGCGGGAGAGGGGCGCCGCCGCACATGGCGGCGGCCGGCGGACATACTAAAATTTTTTTTTTTGTTTCACAATTCTGAAATTTCGTGATCTATATTAAATTCAGGCAACACTGTATTGAAGGATCCGAGCCTTAGCTCTGATACCACTGTTGGGATAGCGGTGGCGGATCCGGATCCCGTCTCCCAGTGGCGCAGTGGAAGTTTAAAAATTAGGCGCCGGGATACGTTCAATACAATAAAATCAATACTATAAACCATTCATAGGATGATTTTCGGGGTGTTACCTTGTTGGCGTCTAGGCGCCTGGCTCCGACCAGTTTCACGAGGAAATCGGCACTTCAAACTGTAGGCGACGGTAGATCCTCCAATCCGGTCCACGACCGGAATCACGATTCCTCCGATCAGCCTGCACTAGAAGGCTGATGGATTTTTCCACGGACGGAGTCACCTCGTCGCAATGATCGAAACAATTCCGATCACTCGACGAACGGACGGCGGCGGCGCAGCGGTAGGCGGCGGCCGTGCGTGTGGTTGACGGAGAGGGGCGGCCGACTTTTGAGTGGAGGCTTGGGTTTTGAAGTTATGATACAAGTGTTGTTCAACCCTAGGCTCAAGACTATGTGTAATGCCCGAAATAATTAAGAAGAGGATTAGTTTAGCATTCCGACATTTAAGAATTTGATGAAGCTTGAATATGAGCTCGGATTTCTTCTGGAAGTGTTGGGCGATTAAGGAACTGTGTATCGTTAAATCACGCTAAGTATGAGAACCAAACGAAGTAACCAGGCGAAGCGATTTGATAAATTCAGCAGCAGGTTACTGTAGCTCGCGACTGGTTGAATTTTGAAATTCAGTTGAAGCGTTAGTGTTGATTTCAGCTGGAAGCAGACGCGCAAATACACGGATCAATGAGGAAGCGCCACGTGTTGATTAATACACGAGGAATCAGCAGCGAGAGTTCCTTACGCACCTGCTGGTTTATGTACCTGCTGGTTTATTGATGTATCGGCTGGTTGTTGATGACGTAGGTGTGACGTCGTCGTTTTGATAATAAACGTGAACCATTCGAGGCGAGTATGTGCAAATTGGTTCCAGCTGAGAAAATAATGCGACATCGTTTTGACTTATGACTAGGAACCTCGATACGATGTCGTTTTGCATGAATTAGCGACTAGGCGAGGAATGGAAATCAGCTGATGGTTGTTGTATCTGCTGGTTACTCAGTCGAGGGAACAATGCGACACCGTTTTGATTATAAACAGGAAATCTTGATACGATGTCGTTTCGAATAATGTTGCGAAATCAGTCGTTGGATTATTAGAGCGACCAGCTGCTGGTTTCGTTTAATCGAAGTAATACCAGCTGATGACCCGTTACAACGTCGTTGAGATTAAGTATAACGACATCGTTTTGAATTTCGAAGTGTTGCGACTGAATTCTTGTTGTGATTGGTTGTTACTGCTGGTTGTTGCTTCTACTGAAGAAAAAGAGAATGATATTCGAACAGCAACTGAGGAAGATCAACAGCAGTTGAGGAATCTATTTATCGTTATCCACTTTTGAAGCGGTGGGAGACACGTTGGAAATGCTGCAAAAACATAGAGATCGTTGCCTATAAATAAGATTGAATTTGAACTACTGAGAATATCTTGATTTCAGATATCAATTTGTGATTCTGCGAGTATATCAAGAAGTGAGGAACGGAGCGTAAGAACACTGCCGGACGTATTTTGAAAACAAAGGAACGAAGGTATAATCTGACAGAAGAGTCAGGATTAGATTACTCAGGAATGATATTTCTTGAGTATTCCGCTGAAATCACAGACATGTTTGATTACTGTTCTTGATTTAGAACTTGAGTTGTGTATGTGTCGATCCATCACAGGTAGTGGATCTTTTATATTTGCATGAGATTGCATAATGAAGAGAATTGAATTGATTCTAATGCCCAGGACTGAGTTGGCCTGATTTTCGAAGCCGGAGATGGTTTCGATAGATGAATATTCATGTCAAGATCGGATACGAATCTTGATGGCATCGAACTGAAATGGAATCAATTCTGAGATCGAAGAAGAGAAACGAAATCATTTCATTGCATTGCATTTTATTACAGTTGATACACTGTTATTTGCTTTATTGATATTATTTGTACCTGCTGATTATACTGAGATGATTCTCACCGGAGTTTATCCGGCTGTTGTCTTGTTTTGTATGTGTGCATGACAACAGGAGGAAGAAACTAGTGGGGGAGTAACAAAGAGTAGCGAGAGGTAACTGCTTAGACGATGGGTCAGCAGCAGGAAGAACTACCAGCTGATAGTTGTGTTTTTCGTTGGACAGTGTTCTTAGGTGCTCAAATCTGGTTTTGTATGTAAGAATTAAGCGTGTATTAATAAACTTAGCTTGTACCTGCCGAGAACAATGATGTGTTTTCATAAATGAATAAAGGTTACGATACAAGCTGAATTCTCCTGTAAGCTTCCGCTGGTCGAAACAACGCTTCTGCTGAAAATTTTATTCTCTTATATACGAACCAGATTAGATTTAATAAACTTGTTTAGTTTAAATTAATAACCCACTGATTGAGATTAGAAACATAATTGTGAGCAGAGAGCCTCACACTATGTATAGGTGTGATGGGCTTGAACCGGCCCATTGGACCTGGGGCGGGCCCAGTCCAACGTATGAACATTCGGTTCATCTGAATCACCGTGGTTTCATCATAATTCCGATCGACGATCAGATCGGACCGATCGACTCAATTTCCAAAACTGAATATTATGATGCGAAAACAATTTTTCAGATTACTTAGTCCAAAATGACAGTTTTGCCCCTCAACAGCGGGAAATCGCAATTTGACCCATGTTGACTTTTAGGAAGTCGCACTCCCTAAAATTCTCCTCATATGGTCAACACATTGAGCTCAGTTTACGTGCGGGAATCATAAATCCAGTACTTGTGTGACCCTCAATGGTTCAGGGATACAGCTAGCCGTGGGCCCGCAACCATTGCGGCTTCGAAATCACAATTTCGGACTTGCCCAACGGATCATGGTAAAGCGCCTAGAAACATCGCCCCATGATCCCCTAGGTATCACTGATAGTGCCTGTAAGAACCAGTTGGTCGTGGTTAGCGTACAGTACGGTCCTTTCAACCCATATATCCTGATCAGATCAACGACCATTGGTAAATCGAGAGTCGCTAGAGATCCGATAACTATGCATACATCTTGGAGATCGAATAGTGACATCACGAGTGTTACTAGGTAAACCCATTTACCTAAAACACTTCTAGTACTCTGGCCAGAGATTTATACACTATTATCTCATCAGATAGCATAGGATATCCACGCATGTAAGCGAGCGGTGAATCCTCGACAACGAAGCATCGACTCCTACATGCATCGGGATCTCACCCAATCCCGCCGCCTAATGACCCCACGTGAGTCGGCAAACGAGTCAAAGTGAGACGCCTATCATGTAGAGTCTCAATGACTTTTCGAGTCGTGAGGACTAATCAGTACAACCAAGACCTCGGACTTATCCACTCGACAAATGGTAACCACTCGGTTGGAGCCAGGCACAAGTGCCAGCGAGGTAACCCGCTTAAACACCCTATGTATGATAATTATGAATTGTTGTTTTCGTATTGATCGTCTCCCGGCCCCTTTCTATTGTTCTTCCGCTGCCTAGCTAGGGGGCGGATCCGGATCCCCAACAGTGGTATCAGAGCCAGTGTTTCCCGGATCTGATCATACGATTTGCCATAATTGTATCTAACTTGTTGAATTTCAGAAACGAAACTTTGATCCGGCCGCCGGCCGCCGCCTTGCGCGGCGGTGCCTCTCTCGCAAGCGCATGCGGGCCGCGCACGATGAACGCGCAACAGCCGGGTGACGCTCCTGCTCCTCTACGCGAACGATGCACGGTATTGCACCGAAGCCGGCCGATGCTCCTCGCACGACGCTACGCCCGTTGGCCACACGCTGGCCGGCAGTTTGGGCGACGCTGATTGCGCGAAGATTGGGCGGTGGTGCGCAGATTGCCGCGCGCTTGCGACGATGGAGGCTGGACGTTGGCTGGCCGCTGCTGCGACGTCACGCCGCTCGTGGCGCTCGATGGCCTGACGATGCTGCTGACGATGGGCGCGCGATGGAGGCGCTGGTCGACGTTGCGCGCGCGGCGCTGCGCTGCGTTGCGTTTTGCGCGATGGTGCGCGCGCTGCCGCCGCGTTTTCAGGGCGGCGGCGCCGCTGTCGCCGGCCGCTGCTCCGACGCCGCTCCGGCGTGTCTCCGGCGATGTCGTGACGGATGGTCTGATTTCTTCTAGGGTTTGGTTCGGGCCTGTCTGATGGTCCCGGAAATAGGATCACTAAGCAAATAGGAGTTCAGAAGGGGGGGGGGTTGAATGAACTCCTTCGATTTTTCTATTTCAAAGTTCTTTTAAAATGTTTGGAACTCAGTTATAAGCAAACTTCTCAGCCAACAAAATATGTGCGGAAATAGGCCAATTGGTTTGTGAACAATACACAATGCACAACAGTAAATAAATGCGTAAATAAGAGATTGAGTCGAGAGTTTGTTTCTGGAAGTTCGGATATAAATATCCTACGTCTCCCCTTCTTCCTCCTCGGAAGGTAGCACTAAAAGACTTTGATGCGTGTAGCCTTTCTACAAACACCCGCTCCCATAACCCGCAGCTACGAGAACTCCTAGAGCTTTACAAACTTGACGCAGACTTCGCTGCTGGTTTACAATGTTTTGAACGTTTTACGAACTTCTTAAAAGACAGTTCGTTTACAGACTATATCAAATATATCAATGAGAACACGAATCAAGAGACTGTAAATATCTTCTGGTATCAACAATGAATAACCAGAAGATTGACTCGAATGTTTTTCTAATGAAGATCAAAACTAAATGTTCTTCGAGTCTTGAGCTTTTTGCAACTGCTGAAATGCTACTGTAGAAAGATAAACTCCTGCGACAACCGATTGTCCAAAATCATCTTGTCTTATTTTTGTTATCACCAAAACTTATAAATATTGTCCTAACAATTTCCCCCTTTTTGGTGATGACAAAACTTCAGCAGCCGAGACAAAAGATATGCAAAAATAAATTGCACACTATCTGCTGGAAAACAAATTTTATTGACCAACAAAAATTGTACATAGGATGTGTACAAGAATTATCAGCAAATAAGAAAATCTAATCTTTTCTTCTTCTCTTCAGCGACTTAGCTTCTTTTCTTCTTCTTTCCCTGTCTCTCTCTGCTGCTTCTTGACTCAAAGCTCTGTTGGCATCAGCATCTAATATTGTCTGAACAATTCGCCGCTGAGTCATTTGAACTCTTTGCTCAAACGATGGAGTCACTGCACTGCCTTCTTTTTGAGTATTCGCAGGCTTTTGAAGTCCTCGGCTGCCACTTTCCCCCTTTTTGTCAGCACTGCCCCTATGAATGTAGTCAACAAGCTCACTGAGTTGGGCATGAATAACATTGTGATTCTCCTGTGCTGAACTTTGGAATTCCAGAAGCTGGTGGGAAAGGGCTTCCTTGGAGGCCTCAGCGTCCTTTTGAATATCAGTTAAGCGCTTGGACATGATGTCCACTTTCGCATTAACAGCATCGACTTCCTTACGAACATCCGCTAGTCCTTGAAAAATAGTAGCATTCTGAGTGAGGACATTTTTGCGAAATTCGTTGAAGCGAATAGTGTGAACATCATCTAGAGTGTGGGTTTCTTGACGGGCTCCCTGAAATAGATTTCTGAAAATATCGGCCTGATCTCGCAAGGAGTCACACACACTCTGTTCAAGTTTGTGCATCCTGGAAGAAATATCACTCTGAGACGCAAAAATTTTCTCTGAAAGAGCAGCTTGAAAATCAGCAAACACAGCAGAAAGATCCGGAGAAATAGTCGGACGAGAAGACGCAGTCGCATCGATATCTGTTTGATCAAAATGAAGCGACGAAGAACTATCAGAAGAAGACGAAGAAGACTGATGCTGCTCCAAACTAAGCTGTACACTGGGAGAAACTGCAAAAGAATCCTGAGATCTCTGTACACTGCGAAAAATTGTCCTCTCCAGAGCAATAGAGGAAAGAAATTATGAAATGTCTGTACTTGGCAGCCAACTGAATAAACTCAAATCACTGAATACTGAGCAAAACTGAGAAAATCTGAGAGCAAAAACTGTAGGTCGGCTTGGAGCAAAACTGGAAACTGGTTCAGCCAACTGTAAGGATCTGCAAAATTGTGTAGAACCAATCGGAAGAAGTCTCGGAGAGGCACAAAACTCAACAACCTCCACACATACATCAGCCCAACGCTTCCTCAACAGCTTGAAAAATATACTCATTGTAGGTAGAGTATCATCGTATTGCCGCTGTCGTGGAACTTCAGTAGAAAAGACCTTCCTGGGAATTTTAACCCACTTGTCAGCACACGGCTCCACAGTCCATACTCCATCCACCATAATCATCGTTCGAATCCAGCAAGACGATCGAGTGTTTGTGTTGGTTCTTGCAATAACAGCGCCTCGATCGCGTGGACTTCCTTCAAAAATTGTAGAGCAGCAGGGCTTAGTCCATGTAAGACTAAGATTGCGTGCCTCCTTCGCCAACTCCTCTAAGAAATAAAGATAGAGGTCGGAGAGCAGCTCTATGACTTGAATATCCATAGCTGAAGATCCTTGGCCAGGAGCGAAGTTGACCCTCCATGCATCCAAAAATTTCCACACCAAAATTGTTCTGTACTTCAGCAAAATATAAAACTTCCGTTGAATAGCTTCCTGAGGAGACTCAGTTTCTCCCCAGGACAAAACTTGTTCCTCCTTGCTGTACATCTCTTCAAAATTTATCGAAGCCAACTTCTTTAGGCTAAAGATTAAAGAATGTTGCGACCTCATCAATAACTTTGCTCGCAAACTCACCAATAAATCAATATCGGCAATTTATCGAAGCCAACTTCTTTAGGCTAAAGAATTAAAGAATGTTGCGACCTCATCAATAACTTTTGCTCGCAAACTCACCAATAAATCAATATCGGCACAAATCAAAGAAAAGTGCTCTGCAGCAGGATTGCCCTTAACAGGGTCTTTCTCCACCAAAATTTCTTTGCCTTTGTCATACGCAGGAATACGAGGAAGACTGTTAAGAAACCAGGTCTTCTCAGTTACGCCTGGAATCTTAATCATTTGGCCCATCTTGATCTTCGTAACTTCCATGCAGGTGGAGGGCAGAGGAATATCAACTGGAATTGACAAGAGAATATCATCCAGCGATATTTGCTCATCAGCGCTAAGCACATCTTCAGCAGAGATCGGGGCCTCAAAATCCTGGACCTGCTGAACTTCATCAGCAGGAGCAACATCAGCAGTTGCTATATCTTCATCCTCAGTGTCACTTGCCGTGACCACTGGACGCTCTGCTTCCCACTGCTTAACAAGATCATCGTAAGGCAGATCATACCAGTGTTTTTCCTCAGTCACTGCTGGTTGAGCTATATCAGCAGGTGCATCAGCAGCTCGCGTTTCATCGATCACCTGCTGAATGATCAGATCCACAGCATCAGCAGATGAGCATCTAGGCTCCTCAACATCTAAAGGCTCTGCCACCTGCTGAATGGGAACAGCCTCTTCTGCCACGGCCACCATCCCCAAGGAAGAAATAGAAGAAATAGATTTCTTCTTGGAAGTCCTCTTTTTCTTGGGTACTGCTGCTTCAATATCAGCAGCAGATCTCTTCTTTGAGACAGCCTTTTTCTTCGCTGCCCCTGTGACCTCTTCAGCACCATCCCTATCATTTATGGAAACAAACCGAAGCACTGTCTTCTTCGAAAGAATCTTGGAGGCTGGAAACTCAGAAGACTCGCCCAACTCCACAGTAGGAAAGGTCGCCAACAACAAACTGATCTGAATCGCAAACCATTTAGCTTGCTTCAACTTCGCAGAGACCATCTTCTTCAGAACACCAAACAAAAACTTCGCCCAGTTCATCTTCACACCGCAAACCACCGCCGTCAACAACGAGAACTTTTCAACAGTGATGGCGTTGAAGGATCCAGCCTTCACAGAAATTGCTTTCGCCACAATATCACAGAGAAGGCGAAAGGGCATCTTCATTTGGTTTTTCATGCCCGATAAACTGATTGGCTCTCCAGACAACGACACTATGCTCCTAGCATCAAAAATTGCATCCTTTGGCATCTCAGACAGATCCCCCAATCCATCAATCGGCAGCTCAAACGTCTCTGCAAATAGCTTCTCAGAAATCTCCACAAACTGACCACCAACGGTACTGATAACCACCCCATTGCGAACAGATGCATTCTCAAAGAAATCAACCAACGCATCTTCATACACTACGGCAGGGCAGAAAACCTCTAAGGCCGGAGGCCATAAGAGCTTCAAACATTGATACCATGCCGGGGTCATCCATGTCAAGAACTGATTCAAAATCCACGTGTTGAGCATTTGAGTAGAGTGAGGAAGCCATGTCGATTGTAGATCGTCGAAGAAAATGCCTGTAAAAACTTTGCAAAATAGAGAGCACAAAGAGATATGCAAGAGATAGCAAATAAGCAAGGTAAAAGACAATGAACAGTTAGCGCGTAGAATATAAGGAATACGAAAAGCTTTTTGGAGAGAGAGAATGTTGATGTGACTGTTTGCATGGAAAGACACGTTTCAACCATCCGTTAGCGCGTACTGTTTTGAAAAAGATTTGAAAATTTTCAAAAACTTTAGATCGTACGGTGAAAATCATTTTCCAAAATTTAATCAAATAAAGCATAAAAGAAAGATAACTTCGCGCCAAAGGTAAATAGTCACATCTGCTGATACAGTAAGTGTAAAAACACTACTGCTGATTTGATTTAGCGCTGAGGGTGGCAAGTGCTGATAGCTTATAAGCATCAGCAGTATACACGCAACTGCTGATTATTTTCAGCAACATGTTCTGCTGACGTCACGCTTATTTAAGTCAGCACCTGGTTCCCCCTACGACTAAGATACTCCAAACACATGAAAAGCTTATTTCAGCAGGTAGGCTAGTCGTTCCCCCTGAACAACGAACCTGCTGCTGATTTAAGCATTGGCTTATCAACCTGTAAAAGCGTTAGTGCACAAAGAATTAAGGCAACTCAAGAAGACCTAAAGAGTTTCTAAAAATTTTACTTGGGTCCTGATTGGATTACCCCTTTCGGGACCCAGATTTGAACAATCCTTACGGTTTTTCCACTTCTAGGATCCACGAAAGAATGTGCAAAATCTCGTGCTGATCTTTTGAGTTTTGGTTTCATATGATGATCATATTGATCTCTCCTCTGCTGAAACTTTTTCCAACCTGATTTAACCTTCTGCGAGTTGTGCCACGACTGGTTATTAACAAATGGTTTTTGACTAGCTTTAGCTTTGTCTTTATCCAATCTGTTCTTTAGCCAGTTAGGCTTGAAACTCTCAGGTTTTGAAAAGCCGATACCAGCTTTTCCATTTTCGTGCAGCTTCGGGGAGTTCTGATTATCATACTTCACCGACTCAAGACAATTATATATCATATCAGCTTTGACAAAGCTCATTTTATTGAACTTGTCGTAGGCTGGTCGTGATTGAGTACTCGTCTCTCCTTCACAGAACTCGCTATTGGTGAATCCAATACCAGTCTTATCACTGGCTTGCTTTTGGTTTTCACATATCTTTTGGAGAGTAATATTAGCCTTGTTATAGGAGCTCATTTCTACAGTCGATTTAGCGACCTCAGCCTTGAGCTCGCTGATCTCATTTCTCAACAACTCATTCTCTGCTTGTAGCTTACTCAACTCAGTTTTTAGAATGTCAGCATCTTCTTATTCATCAGAACTTGATTCAGCTGAACTGCTCTTTAAACTTATGTTTTCAGCCTTAGCTTCCTCGAATGAATGAGAAAGCTTACGGTACTCTTTT
>KV005828.1:4553-17894 GCA_001598015.1 Dorcoceras hygrometricum
CTCTCCACCAGCGCTGTGCATTATCTCTCAGCTGCAACACCGCCAGCTTCAGTCTCTTCTCGGGAGCATACTCCAGAGTATCGAACAACTCCTCCATCTGAGCTAACCAAGCCTCAGCCATCTCACCACCCTCTGCTGTAGAAAACGTCGGAGGGTTCTTCCGCTGAAACCTAGCTAGGACCAACTCCATCTCGCCTATCTGTCTAGTAACGTTCTCAACCTGATGAACATCGTCATCATTACCTACCGTAGACTCCTCCGCAGTACGTCTAGTCGTCCTACCTCTTCCTCTTCTCGGCGGCATCTAAACAAATCTAGAGGTAAGATCTCACAGCAGATATATCACATAGACAGATAAAAGATCACATAAATCACAGAGTCAATCAAAATCAAATCAAAACTCTGTGCCTAGACTCGAGTGTGATCAAAGGAAATCGAGCTTATCTCAGTTTAAGCTATGATACCAAAAATGTCTAGCCCCGTGCTAATCTCATAGGATTAGAGCACAATTAAGCACATAATCACGAAAGCGTAAAACAGGGTTTAAAAATTTTTCGAAATAATATGGGCCTGAACTCAAAACATACATTCAAAATATCAATACTCAAAATACGAGTTGACTCAAACTCATATAAAACAGGTAAAGACAAATCTCAATTCAAATACAGATCCCCAATACATAAAAACATGGGGCATTCCCCGGTTCAATACATAGTAAAAGTAGACTGGGACTCAAGGAAACGGGGATCGACCAGCTGGCGCTCCACTCTGTCCAGCTTGGTTACCTAAAGATCCTGCAAATGGGTAACACAGACCCAAACAACACAAAAGCAGGAAAAGAAATACGAGGTCAAGCCTCAGTACGAAGAGCTATCAAAACAGCTAATCATGCAACATGCTATAATCAATGCTATGAAATGCATGAGGGTTATCAAGGATCGGATAACTAGACCAGTGTATCAACTGGCAAATCATCTCAATCAGCCTCTATACCCGCACGGTGTATCAACTGGGAAAATCATCGGTCTGTGATCTTCAGAGCTCGTTATCCCATCACAGCTTGGTGGTAGACACTCGAGTAGACACTCGAATCTGGTAGTCATCACTCCGATGATAACGTTGGATTTTTCAGGCACAACTCATCAGTCGGCCAGTCACAACGTGGCTTTCAATAAGGTCATCAATCAATCTGTCAATCAGGCTCGAGATGCATGCATGTATGCCAATTCAATATTCAATGCACAATGCATACAATTCAATACGTGAAAACAGAATGTAAAACTCAATCAATTCACAAGCTGTATCACGTAAATCACAGAAGCATATCAGCATATTTCACAACATCAATCACAGTCATGTTCACTCTCAAGCTGCTAAATCTGCTCAATTCGTACCTCCAACAGCTGATTTCTACCTCAAAAGATTTAACAAGGCACGGAAATTCCAACCAGCACCAACCAGCTTTCACCTGGCTCCTTCAACCACAGCAGAAGCTATCCTGAATCTCAAATCTGTTAAGGAAACTCATACTCAATTCATATCTAACTCGAATCTGAACTTCAATACATAATTTCCTACGGCCAAGAACTCGAATCCGGTTCCACCTCTAAACAAAGTACTAAAAGTCCATACTAAGCTTAGAACAGTAGGAATTCCTTACCCAGAAGCTGAAACCAGCGGAAGAACTATCAAATTCCACTGTACGAAGAAACCAGCAACTTCGCGATCCTCTCTAAGGTCGTTCGACAGCCTCAATTGGGTAACAATCGGAAGAGCAACTCACAAGGAATCCAGCACCACCAAGTTCACTCAAAACAACGGCGGGAAGCGACGGCAATCGACGGAGAAAAGTCACGATGAACAGTAGCTAAAACGAGGGTTTGGATATGGAGATAATAAATATCGGGTTGAGAATAATTCTAAGTGTCGATCAACACTTATCTATATATATATCTCAATCCAACTGCTGCTGTTCTCAAAATAACCAGACGTCGTGAACAGTAGGTATCTCACAACAGATACCAGTCGTTGCTTTCAACAGAAACCAGATTTTCCTCTTAACAAAACCAGCAGCAACCACCAGGCGTTGTATTTGCAAAATATCATCAAAACGACACCGTTACAACTAAAAAAAACGACGCCGCAGTGTTCCACCAGCTGACAACAGATTTCTCTTGCGAAGAAACCAAAAGCTGGTAACAGATTCCTTTCAAAAACCACCAGCAGCTGGTTACGCGAAACAATTCAAAACGATGACATAAAGGACACGTCATCATATCTGTCAACAGCTAGTTAACCAACCCAGCGACTGGATAAACCACGCAACAGATCCCTCGCTACTGGTACCAGACGCAATACCCAAAACGCTGCTTTTCAACTTATCAAAACGACGTGGCGTTGCTCCCACGACTGGTTCCTCAAACCAGCAGCTGGTCATTCAGCTCGGACAATTCATCATAACGCAACAGCTGATAGTGCTACCATCCAGCAGTCAACACCAAAATATTGACCAACACGTGTCGCTTTCTCGTTAATCCTCCCGCTCAATGCAACTGCTGCCAGTAGATACCCTTTTCAAGCGCAACTACTAAATAGCGAAACGCAAGCGCAACTACTGATTTAAATTCCATCAGCTACGAGCTACAGTACCGTTGACTAGCGTTGACTCTTGAATTTCGCTGCGACTGGTTTCTAACACTTAGAGAAATTCGACAACCAAAAATCCCGTGACTAATCCTACGAAACAGATTAATCACTATGTGAATTTCTCAATCCTCACAGACAAAGTCGGCTCCGCAGATAATATTGCTGATCCACTAAATAAGACTCTTCCAAGGCCAATATTCGAGAAGCATCACGAATCAATTGGTTTGAAGCATATGGGTAGTTGGTTTCAGTGCAAGTGGAAGATTGTTAGAGTTAGGTGCCCGTCGAGCCAAGTGTTGGTCGAGGGATCATGTAATACCTCTGTGTGTGACAATATTTATTATGATGATACTTGAAATTTTTTTATCTGGCACATCTTTATCTATATACCCTTGCTTGGTACATAGATAAAGTCCTTGAATATACAAATAGTAGAAAGAAGGTGAGATGGTCATGAGATGACTATCATGAAACTCATCTTTGGAATACTATGTGTTCTAAATCGTTCCTAGTCGATTCAGCCGCCACTAAGAAGGATAAAGGCCGCTTGAGCTAGAGACTAGTATTTGCGATGTGAGTACCATGTTTCATTGGTAGGGGACATGGGATGTCAAAGCATGCAAATAAGTGCACCTTGTAGAGTGCACTGAACAGCCGTCCCTTTAGGATTTTCCAAGTGGTTCTTATTTATAGATTGCAAAATCCTAGTTTATTGTTGTACACCATTAGACCTTATGACCCGGGACAACATTTTGACTCTATGTGCTAGTGCTACACTTTGACTTGTTTACTGACTCCTATCGAGTCATTAAATGGCAAGATTGGGTGTAGTGTCGAAACATATAGGATTTGATGCATTGTAGTTGGGGATTCACCATTTACCTACGGGTTTGGATATCCTATGTGACCTCATGTATTTGTACTAAGGAAATCTCTGATCAGAGTGAGGTGGTAATTTAAAAAGGAGTTTCTTTAATTACACCCATGATACAACTACTACATGACACATATTTATCGATTCTGTGACAACTATCGATATACCAATGGTTGTCGAATTGGTCAGGAGTTGAAGGGACCGTACTGTACACTAGCCATAACTGAATGGTTCTTGCAGGCACTATAGTTTGATACCTAGGGAGTCATATACGCGATGCTGCTAGGCGTTTAACGTGACTGGTTGGGTACTATCAAAATTTGATTCTGACATTCTTATGATCAAGGAGTTGATTGATAAGAATGGAGTTGATTAGGATACACTCATATAAGGACATATTTAGTCCGAATCACATGGAGATGTGAACCCACTGCTAGTCGTATTATTGAACCATTGACGGTCACACAAACACTGGCTTTATATATCCGGATCAGAAGAAAATTTAGAGTTGAGCAACTTATAAAAGGAGTTTATAAGGGGATGCAAAAATTTAATTTGCGAAATTGTTTCAAAAATTAAAATCTATACATGGCTATATCATTGGTTTTGAAAATGGTTATTTTCGAAAACTAATATCATGAACTTAACTAAATTAATTCAAGTGTCGAATTTACACTAGTGGCCTTGTAGATCCCAAATAATTAAAGGATCAATAATTATTTTACTAGTGGGATTGAAGGTGTTCGAGATCTAATTAATCTCATTGGCATATATTGTATAATATAGCCCAAATATACATAAAATATACATGCAAGAGGGAGATGAAAGGTTGGAGGCAACTTTCACAATATACAAGGCATGTGTTTCCTTGGATAGACAATTTTTGCATTTTTGTCTCTCCCCCCCTCCTCATGCACGTACCTTTTATCCAATTTCTAACAATTTTTGACTTTTCAGTTGAAAAACTTGTGCTTCTCATAGTACAATACCCTTCAACTTGTGCTTCTCATAGTACAATACCCTCAATATTCTAGTGCATATTTTGGGTGGAACTATCTTGTTAGTAGTGAACCAAATTTTGGAGTGGAGTCCATTTTTAGCAAGGTGTGTTCTTGGAAGCTTGTAGAATGTGACTACCATTTTAAGAGCTAGATTATTTATAATCTAGGTGGAGCCATCATCAACCTTTTGAAGGTTGATAGATATGAATCTCTAAACACCCTTTTGTTGGTTGTTTAACTAGTATGCTATATGCGTGCTCAACCTTTTGTATTTTATGCTTTCATTGTGATTTTGAGCATGAACTATCGATGTACCAAGAAAACTACCTTGATTGGTTACGGAACCTCAGGATTGTAATGGCCTCGGAGAAGATAGTATATGTCAGGATCGGTGTGCTAAATCAGGGATTTATTTACTCAATTAATCGTAATTACACGGAAGCAATAAAATATGGGCTAAAATTTTCGTTTGGGACTGAACCAAAGATATATTTTAAAATACAAACATAATCAAAATACGGATTTTAACTCAAAAATCCCAAACAACATCAACAACAGCAGGTAATATAACAAATACAGATCCCCGAATACAGTATACACACAGGGCATCCCCTAGTACAATAGTCAATACATAATATATAACTTGGACTCAAAATGGGGATCTACCAGCCGACGCTCCACTTGGTTCAGCTGGATTACCTGAAGACCCTTCAAAGGCCAACACATACCAAAGCAGCCCAAAAAGGGAAAAATAACACGAGGTCAAACCTCAGTACGAAGAGCATCAATAAAGCATCAATCATATCATACATGCAATATTTCAAACGTGCAATGCATGAGGGCTACCAAGAATCATCGGTAAGCAAGGCACAATGACTCAGCTATGCAATAAAATCTCAATAATCAATCAGAATCCAAATCACAACGACTCAGCTGGCTATAGAGACTCAGCGACGATGTTGGATTCTCAGCACGGCGACTCAGCTGGCAAATCACGACTCAGCGATTATCAGGTCTCAAATAATGTAGGCTCAGTATGCTATGCGTGTATGCCAAGCAAAATCATGCTCACAACAATAAATATAATTCACAAACATAGGCAATTAAGCATAAAAATCATCATCATAAACCAATTAATCAGCAGATTCACCTAGCCCGTAAATCACAGCAGCTCACACACGAATAAAAATATTATCAAGTTGATATTAAAGCTGCTAGTAAGATCTCAATCCGTACCTTAACCTCACACCGCTACTACCTCAGCAGATCACACAGGGGCACACAACCAGTTGTTCACGCACCAGAACATAGCTCCAACAGCCTGTGAAGATCTACTGCCTTACTAGCTCACCAAGAAACTCAACATAAGCTGCCTGAAAGCTCAAATCTGCCAAGACATCTAACAAATCAGCTTGTATCTAAGCTCGTTCAGCCTACTGCCTATGGCCAAGAAGCTTATACCAGTCACGACTACACAATGTAGGACCAACCAGCTCTATAATACAAACTAGGAATAAGGGCAAACACGAAAAAAATGAGAGATAATCGCTTACCCAAAAGCTCAAACAGAACGGAAGAACTACTGGTCGGAAATCGCGAAAGAAAGCGAACACTGAAACTACTTCGCACTTCCTCGACAAGCCGACCCAAGGCTCCAAAATGGTACCAATCGAAAGATCTAGAGGAGACGAGCTCAGCGCCACCGACCTTGCTCCAAACGGTGGCGTAAATCGACGAAAATCGAAGGATTTGTGTTCAGATGAACAGTAAGGGTTTGGGGAACAGTATACGTATCGAAGGCTCTTTAGAAAGAAGATAAGAAATATCGTGTCTGAATTTGACTAAGTGTTGGGAAATATAATGGTATACACGGTCAAAGTCAAAGCCAATTACTAAGTCCCGAGATCTGCCACAGTGCCACCGACCAATTCAGATCTGAGCACTTCACCAGATTTGCTACGCTATACCAGCTCGCTACCACCAAACGACATCGCACAGGAGTCCTGCTCAGGATAACATGATCACTAGTTAACCAGTTGGTGCACCCAGCTGCTCACAACCGCTAAATAGATCTCAACAGATCACGCAGACCAGCTCCCGCCAAAGCTGACACTTACCTGAACTCATCCGGTCTGAACCACAAACCGCTCGCACATCCAGATCAGATCACAAGCACTGTCCAAATAGGAGCATCCAGATCTGAACGCCATGCACGCAGGTTACTCTACAACCAACTCACGCACATGCCAACACGCTGTTTCCCCACAGCTGCTCACACTCGCTGCACCAATTACACTCGACCAGCGTCTATACTGGTAACCCAAAAGGACGTCGCACTGCCTCCCGATCTGGACAATCCTGAATCGGTCTATACCAAATCACGAACCGATCTGGTCCACGCAGCGCTACCCGCTCTCTCTCACGGAACATTTCTCTCTAGCTCGGGCTCAACTACTCAAATCTGCCGGCATCCAAAGCTAATTTCAACAAACAACTTTGACCAGTTCTCCTAGGCTGGATACCCGATATTCATAAGGCATGCTTCTCTGATTTAAACCCTCATTCAGATCTAATAAATTCATTAATCACTATATAAAAATTTCTATTCCTCACATCCTCCCCAACTAGAAAAGTATTTTCGTCCTCGAAATCAAACCAGAACCATAGATAAAAAATGAAGAAACCAAAGAATCACCAGGACTGAAATATAACCATCCAACATTCCTCAATGCTATACAAGAACCAGCAACCAAGAGTACAAAATCCACTCAACACGCAATCAGAAAGCTAGAAGATCACCTGAATCAGTACTGCGAATGCTCAAATAGATGAGGCCACTCCTGTCTCATATTTTCTTCAACTTCCTAGGTAGCTTTCTCTTTGCCATGCTTGCTCCATTGGACCATCACCAAAGGAACGGTCTTGTTTCTTAGCTGCTTCTCCTTCCTATCCAAGATCTGCACTGGATATTCGACATAGCTCAGGGTGTGATCCAGCTCAACTTCATCGGTCCTCAGCACATGGGAAGGATCTGACTCATATTTTCTCAACATGGAGACATGAAACACATCATACATCGCTGCTAATTCAGTAGGCAGTTTCAATCGTTACACCAAGGATCCAATCCTCTCAACAATCTCGAATGGGCCAACGAATCTAGGAGCTAATTTACCCTTAAGTCTGAATCTCATCATTCTCTTGAAAGGAGAGACCTTCAAAAATACTCGATCGCCAACCTGAAACTCCAAAGGCCTACGTCTCTTGTTAGCATATCTAGCTTGACGATCTTATGCAGCCTTCATCCTGTTTCGAATCAGCTCAACCTGATCCTTCATATGCTGCAAAAACTCAGGGGTAGACAGTTGTCTCTCACCAACTTCTTCCCAACAAATCGGCGATCTACACTTTCGACCATACAAAACTTAGAATGGTGCCATCCCGATAGTCACTTGGTAGCTATTATTGTATGAAAATTCTACCAGGGATAAAGAATCCTGCCAGCCACCACTGAAATCCATCACTATAGCTCACAGAATATCCTCCAAAATCTGTATGGTCCTCTCGGATTGGCCATCCGTCTGCGGGTGATAAACTGTACTCATAGCCAATCTCGAACCCGTAGCTGCTTGCAAGCTCTTCCAAAATCGAGAAGTGAATCTTGGATCTCTATCAGACACTATCAAAATCGGCACTCCATGCAATCTAACCACATGATCAATGTACAGTCTCGCCATCTTCTTCATGGAACATCTCACATCATAGGGAATGAAATGGGCCGACTTCGAAAGCCTTTCAATAACAACCCAAATCGCATTACATCACATGTTCGAACGATGTAAATGAGTCACAAAATCCATGGAAACGTGCTCCTAATTCCATTGAGGCACTGTTAAACTCTGCAGCAATCCACCAGGTCTCATTCTCTCGGCCTTGACCTGTTGGAAATTTAAGCATCGAGCTACAAATCCGAAGATATCATTCCTCATGCCTTCCCACCAGTAGTGCGACTTCAAGGCATGGTACATCTTCTTCTCTCCCGGATGCACACTATAACGATTGAATGGGCCTCTTTCAAGATGGCTTCTTTCAGATCGATCAGGTTTGGAACAACCAATATACCACGAAATCTCAGGCATCCATCAGAAGCAACAGAAAAATCTCCCGACTGACCATTCTGGTCTTTTATCTTCAACTCATGAATGTAAGGGTCAGTCCTCTGTGCTGCTCTAATGTCTGCGACTATCTGCGGTTCAACCTAAATGGAAGAAACTACAAAGTACTGATCATTGTTAGAGTAGATGCCCAACTAGCCAACTTGTGGCGTGTGGGTTTATAGACTCTTGTATGAAACAATCTTTATATATGATATTCGCATTTATTTATATGGCGTTATTTACTTTCATTATGTGTGTAATGATTTACAATTGCGTTGAGTAAAGACCTAGAATGCACTAAAGCGTATGTTAGATGTGATAGTGGGTATGACGGATATCATGAAACACATCTAATAGTCGCTGTGTATTCTGAACATGTTCCTAGTCGATTGGGCCGTCAAAATGAGGATAAGGCCGCCCGAGTTCGAGACTATTATCTGCGATGCGAAGTACCATGTTTCATTGGTAGGGAACATTGTGATGTTCTGAGCATGCAGATATATAGTGACCTGGTGATCTATCGAACTACCCTCCTTCGGATTTTCCAAGTGGTTACCATTTGTCGAGTGGATAAGTCCGAGGTCTTGGTTGTACTGATTAGTCCTCACGACTCGAAACGTCATTGAGACTCTACATGATAGGCGTCTCACTTTGACCCGTTTGCCGACTCACTTGGGGTCATAAGGCAATGGAATTGGGTGAGACCCCTATGCATGTAGGAATCGATGCATCGTTGTCGAGGATTCACCGCTCGCAGACATGCGTGGATATCCTATGCTATCTGAGGGGATAATAGTGTATAAATCTCTGGCCAGAGTACTAGAAGTGTTTTAGGTAAATGTGTTTACCTAGTTACACTCGCGATGTCACTATTCGATCTCCAATATGTATGCATAGCTATCGGATCTATAGCGACTCTCGAATAACCAATGGTCGTTGATCTGATCGGGATATATGGATTGAAAGGACCGTATTGTACGCTAACCACGACCAACTGGTTCTTGCAGGCACTATCAGTGATACCTAGGGGATCATGGGGCGATGTTGCTAGACACTCTTACCATGATCCGTTGGGCAGGTCCGGAATTGTGATCCCGGAGCCACAATGGTTGTGGGCCCACGGCTAGCTGTATCCCTGAACCATTGAGGGTCACACAAGTACTAGATTCAAGATTCCCGCACGGATACTCAGCTCAATGTGTTGAGCACAAGAAGAGGATTTCGGGAAGTGCGACTTCCTAAAAGTCAACAGGGGTCAAACCGAGGTTTCCCGCTGTTGAGGGGCAAAACGGTCATTTTGCACTGGGGTTCTGAAAAACGGTTTTTCAGATCACTATTATTCAATTTTGGAAACTTAATCGATCGGTCCAATCTGATGGGCGATCGGAGTTACGATGAAGTCTCGGTGGTGGAGATGAACTGAATGTTCATCGTTGGGGTTTTTCAGATCATATTATTCAATTTTGGAAACTTAATCGATCGGTCCAATCTGATGGGCGATCGGAGTTACGATGAAGTCTCGGTGGTGGAGATGAACTGAATGTTCATCGTTGGACCCGGGCCCATTGGGCCGGTCCAAGTCCAACACTTAAGTCTATTTAATTAGACTTAATCAAGACTTAACATAACACAAGTGATACACTTTAACCTAACCCTAGAAACTAAGCGCCGCCCCTCCTCTCCTCTCTCAAGCCGCCGCCGCCGCCGCCGTCGCCCGTCTTCGCCGGAAAATTGTTTCCGGCCAATTCGACGAGGAGAATCCGTTCGTGCTGATCTCGTCAGTCCTTCTAGTGCAGGCTGACGAAGGAGTCTCGTTTCTGGTCGTGGACCGGATTGGCGATATCTACCGCAATCTACCGAGAAGAGCCGACGTTATTGTAACTACGGTTGGAGCCAGGCACAAGTGCCAGCAAGGTAGTCACCTAAACATCCTATGAATGTCGTAGTTTGTTATTCAATTTTTTTGTATTGATCGTCTCCCGGCATCTGTTTTCTGTTCTTCCGCTGCCTAGGCGGGGGGCGGATCCGGATCCCCAACAGTGGTATCAGAGCCAGTGTTTTTTTCGGATCTGATCATACGATTATGCCTTATTGTATCTAACATTGAATTTCAGATTTGGAATCGATCGGAAATCGAAATATCGTCGCACGTCGACCGCCCGGCACCGCCGCACGCGGCGGAGCCACAACGAGCGCCAATGCGCGCGCTGGACGGGCTCTCGCCGCGCGAGAGGCCGCGTGCTCGCCGCGAGGATTGTGTCGCTGTCCGACGCTCTAGCGCCGCTGCTGGCCGATCGAAGGGTGCCGCCTCGCGCGAGTTGTCGTGCTTCGTTGCCCGCGAGCTGTCGCAATTTTGGTGGCCGGCCGTTGCGACGATGGGCGCTGCCTCGCGCGATTGTCGCGCATCGCTGCACGCCTCCCTCTCGCACGGCCGTCGCGTTGCGGCGCGATGAAAGCTTCGTTGGTCGATGATGAGCGGGGCTAGTCGAGGCATTGCACGCCACTGGATGCGCGCAAGGTGGCGCGATGATGCGCGCTGCCCTGCGCCCGCGTGCGCCCTTGCGGCGCACGTGATTTCCGATGGCGGCCGCCGGCCGGCCGCCGCTCCGGCGAAGCTCCAGCGATGTCGTGACGGCTGGTCTGATTTCTTCTAGGTTTTGGTTCGGCCTGTCCCGGGCAGCCCGTGAAGTTTTCGGGCCGATATGCGATATCGGGCCCGGTTTTGGTCGATTTTGAAATTTTAAGTTTTTGGGCCTAAAATTATTTTAAGCCCAATATTGATACAATTAAAGTTAGTAAAATGTGATTTTAATTATGAAATATGATTTTGTAATAAAATATGATTTTGTTGATTAAAATTTGTTTTTTATCGGCAAAATGCGATTTTTATAAAATACGATTTCGTAATTAGAATATGATTTTACGATAAATAATTAGATTATTTAAATTATGCATGTTAATTAGATTAATTGCATGATTGGGGTGATCGAGAGCCGTGCCCAATGTGTTAGGTGTATGCAATAGGTTTTATATGATTTCGGTTTATTAATAGATTAATTGCATGATTGGGGTGATCGAGAGCCGTGCCCAATGTTTGGTGTATGCAATAGGTTTTATTTGATTTCGGTTTTTTAATATATTTGATTATCATTTAAAGTGGGCCTGTTTGTGGCCCGTTCTCACCCCTTGATAAATGTATCCCTTATCTGTCATAGCAATTTAAATGTAAATTACTAGATTTAGTGGGAGGACATCCGAAGACGGTGGACAATGACGATCAAGATGTTGAAGACCGAAGATCTGTAAAACCGGAAAGATTTGTAATAGGATTGCATTGCATATTGCATTACCCCTAGGATTGGACCCAGGTCCGTGGCTGGCAACCACGGACCACATAGCTCTCGCGATCGATCATCCCAATGTTACTTTATATATGTTGATATATAGAATAATTGAATCCGCATGTTGCATGCTTTAAATTAGATTTAAATATGCATCATACCAAAATTTTTCAAAAATAAAATCCCTCGTTTTAAATTTGATTTAAAACTTATATCAAGATAAAATGTTTATTCGATAAAAAAAGGGTATTTAAAATTGTTTAAATTAACTCTACCTTCCATCAACAATGGGTGTACGTCGATGCTACCCGTATACATGGCCCGGCTCATATTCTTGAGGGGGTCATATATGCCGGAAAGCTGTCCACGTCATTGACAACTGTTGTGAGTCGGTTGGAACTCCCTTTAATGTTGGCTCATATTATTGGGGACGTTAAGGGGACGGTCCTTCATGACTCAACATTGATGGGTCAATCTTGACACGTGATAGTAAACGGCGTCATATTATTGGGCCCTTACTGGACGTGAGGTGAATACATGGAGGTTGCACCGGTTGCAATCGGAAACTACCTTTTGGGGGTCATGGATGGCTGATATTATTCGGGTCCATGGTCGCTTGATTGGGCTCCGTGTACCCACTAAAGAAACCTGTTTTCTCGATTTCATTAGAGGGTGGTGAAATCGTTAAAATAGTGGGAGGGTAATTCATAAAACTTAATGACCATGTTTTATGTCTTAGCTTATATCTTATATAGTTAGTAATGCATGTCTGTTTTCTTTTCAGTATAACTGCTTTATAAAATGATTTCGATGGAAAACCCGCTCGCTGCTATACTGGATAGCAACAGGTTCACCGGTCTGAACTACCAAGACTGGCTCCGCAACCTTAATCTTGTATTGGCTTCGGAGAAGCTCCTCTATACGATAGAGAAGTGCCCTCCGGAGGAAAACCCTACCGATATCAGCCCTGAGTAGCTGATTACGCTTAACCAATGGCGTGACGACGAGGTTAAAGCTCGGTGCTATGTGATGGCATCGATGTCCAATGAAATGCAACGGTGCTTTGAGAAGACAAAGTATGCCTCTGCCATACTTTTTCATCTCAAGGAACTGTACGGGGAGAACTCTCGACATGAGAGGTTCACGGCTGTCAAGGAGCTGATGACGAGCCGCATGCGCGATGGGACTTCGGTCCGCGAGCATGGGGTTCATATGATTGGGCTCGTTGAAAAGCTGTAAGGCCTTGATATCGCACTTCCACACGAGCTGTCGGTGGATGTACTTCTCCTCACGCTACCCGCTGCATTTGACCCCTTTGTGATCAA
>KV005830.1:2346-19605 GCA_001598015.1 Dorcoceras hygrometricum
TTATCGCAACAGCCAGATTTGGCTTCATTATTTTCAATGGTCCTTCTGTGATGACATACCACATGTCATCATCCATAGCTGCTAGATGCGCTTGTATCCGAATCTTCCAATCATCATACTCTTCCCTCGAAAATAAAGGAATCTTGTTGTGAGAGATCGACATATTGAGATATAGTAAAGCACGAAAAATAACTGTTCAATAACTGAGATCGCAGGCTCTGATACCAATTGATGGTCCCAGAAATAGGATCAATATACGTATAGGAGTTCAGAAGGGGGGGGGGTTTAATGAACTCCTTTGATTTTAAATTTTCGTTTAAAAGTTTTACTAGCACTGCTAAACTTAAGTCCGAGTTACCAGACTTAAGGATCTAAGTTTAATGAAAATATCTCGGCTAACAAAAATAGTACGGAAAGAAGCCGATCGATTTGTGAACAGACAAACAATAAATAACTTGCGGAATATAAAAGATAAGAGTCAGAAATTTGTTTATGGAAGTTCGGATATAAATATCCTACGTCTCCCCTTCTTCCTCCTCGGAAGGTATCACTAGAAGATTTGATTTGTACAGGTCTTCTGCACACACCCAGTCACCGAGCCTCACTCAAAGTGAACTCTTAGTATCTCCACAACAATCCACGCAGACGCAGCTGCTGGTTTACAACACTTATCAATATTTTCAAACGGCTTTTTGAGAAGCCCGTTTGTTACAGACTCAATCAAATGAATACAACAGTGAATACACGTATTTGAGTACTGTAAGAGTCTCTGGTTTCTTAAACAGTGAAACTCGATTCAACGAATGAACCAGAGACTGAAACTCGAAGGTATAACAATGAATATCAACAACTTTTTGTTCTTCCAGTGTTTGAGCTTTTGAAAGATAACTTCAAAATGCAAGGAAAGCTCTGAGAGTGTATTTCGACAGCGTGACCGCAAGATAATAAGAGTGAAGGATTCTTTCTTCAATCCAGCTTCTGCTATTTATAGTCTTTGATCTCAACGGTCATTAAATTTTTCAAAGGAAATAAATCTCGTTTGAATTTCTGTCAAATATTTGTACATCGTAATTCCTGCTCCACTAAAGGCAAGTCGCACTATGTCAGAGCAAATTTGGTGTATCTCCATATTTGTGCAAACTCCGTAAACCATCCTCTGATACAGTGTACTATTTACCCAGAATATAATTGATACCGTTCCCTCAATAAATGGCATATGTAAGATTCAATCTCTATTTTCTCTGAAATGAACGTTTGAATCGATCCATTGATTTGCACAACAACTGATGGCTTGAATAATTGAAGGAATACATCGGTTGATTACTTCATCGCCTGATAATATGTATCAGCTGATCGCTTGAAATATTTCACTTCAAAAAGTATCGGCTGATCCAAGATCACTGTAGCTACCTGCTGGTTATCATCATCGCAAAAACCATCGACTGAATCTTAGCGCGAAGGCAACGCTGTCGTATCCATTTATCCAAACAACATCGTTTAACTACCGCTAACATTAAGTTCCAACGGCTGGTCAAACAATCCACTGTAGCTCTCGACTGGTAATAATACTGAGGCCATCGACTGATTTTTAGCGCTAGTTCAAACGCTGTCGTTTTAACTTATTCGAACGACATCGTTTTTTCTATCGCTAACGTCAAGTACCATCGACTGGTTAAACGAACTACTATAGCTATCTGGTGATTCTTCTGAAAATATGTATCTGCTGAAATACCAGCGGATGAATACATGCAAACATCATCGGCTGAATTTTACCGTTAGTCCAAAACGCCGTCGTTTCATCTTAAACAAACGCTGTCGTTTTGTCTTAAACAAACACTGTCGTTTTGAAATCCTTAACGCAACACGCTATATTTCAAATGCTTGCGCCTGCTGATTACCCTGGAAGAATTCACCTGCTGATTTCTAACCATCTGCTGATTATTTCATCTGCTGATTTCCTCTGAATAACCATCCTGCTGAAATCAACTATCGACTGATAATATCACCGACTCGTCCACTATAGCTTACGACTTATAGTTCCAACTGCTGAATTAATAACCATCGGCTGAAAATACCATCTGCTGAAAATCAACCTGTCAACTGAAAATGTTCTCCTGTTAAATTGCGACGGCTGATTGTTCAATAGCAACTAGTCTTATTTTTTTATCACTAAAACTACTAAATTTTATCCTAACAATGTTTAATATGTCTGATATTAACTCCTTACCAACTTGCGAGTCCTGTCTCAAAGGGAAAATGACAAAATTATCCTTTAAGGGCAAGCCTGAACGTGTTCAAGACCTATTGTACTTGATCCATATAGATGTGTGCGGCCCGCTTAGCATTGGTACTAAGTCCAACCACACCTAATTCATCCTCTTTACAGATGTGTGCGGCCCGCAAGAACCAATCCTTGATATGGACACACCTAAGAGATCTGAAAGGGTTCCTAGGGCTCTTGTTAGATATGGTTTCCACCTATAATAGGATCAAAGTGATCCAACTGTTGGATGATTTCCAAGAACCTTCAAGGAGTTGATTTCCGATGCTGATTCTAATTTGTGGCTTGAACAATGCAATCTGATATAGAATCGATGCATTCGAATCAAGTTTCCTCTTGTAAATCCTCCTGAAGGAATAGTTCTTATTGTGTTCAAATGGATATACAAAAGAAAACTTGGGCCTAATGGTAAGATACTGACCTACAAGGCTCGACTATTCGCAAAAGGTTACAATCAAATGCAAGGTGTTTACTATGATGAAACCTTCTCACCTGTCGTAATGTTCAAGTCAATTAGAATCCTGCTAGCCATAGCTTCATGATACGACTATGAGATATGGAAAATGGATGTGAAGACTGCGTTTGTTAATGGAAACATTAAGGAATAAATCTATATGACGCAGCCTGAGGGTTTCATATCCGTTGGAAGTGAGCATGCAAACTTCAGATATCGATCTACGGTCTCAAGCAAGCATCGAGAAGTTGGAACCTGAGGTTCGATGAAACGATTAAAGAATTTGGTTTCATCAAGAATCCCAATGAGCCATGTGTGTATAAGAAGGTAGTTAAGCATGCTATGACATTCCTTGTACTTTATGTTGATGATATTCTACTCATAGGGAATGATGTAGCAATGCTGCAATAAACTAAACTCTGGTTGTCTGTAGATTCTTGATGAAGGACATGGGTGAAGCATCTATATTCTTGGAATACAGATCTACGGGGATATATCAAAAAGGATAATCGGACTCACCCAAGAAACCTACATCAATAACATACTTAAGATGTTCACTATGGAAGAGTCCAAGAGAGGACACCTACCTATGTGCCACGGGGTCACTCTATCTAAGTCTATGTGTCCAAAAACTGATGAAGAGATAGAAAGCATGACACGTGTGACATATTCCTCGGCATTAGGTAGTATTATATACGGTATGATCTTGACCAGACCGGATGCTTCATATGCTCTTAGCGTCACGATCCGATACCAAGACAAACCCAGCCAAATGCATTGGAATGCTGTGAAAGATATTCTCAAGTGCTTAGGAAAACTAAGAATACCGGGATGGTGAACTGAAATTGGAAGGATACAATGATTATAACTTCCAATGCGATGTCGATAACTTGAAGCCAATATCTGGATTTGTATTCATGCTCAATGGTGATGTTGTCTCTTGGAAGAATTCCAAGCAAGACACCACTGCAGATTCAACTACTGAGACTGAATACAGTGTAGCATCATATGCTGCTAAGGAGGCTGTTTGGATGAGAAATTACGTCCAAGAGTTGGGAATAATTCCTGAAATAGTTGGTCCAGTACCAGTGTACTGTGACAACATGGGTGTCGTTTCTCATGCAATGGAGCCCAGGTCTCATCAATGATCCAAACATATACTGAGAAATTTCCACATTATCCGGGAAATTGTGGGAAGAAGAGATATCATTGTCGAATGAGTCACCTCTACAGACAACATTACTGACCCACTTACGAAGCCCTTGTCTGGACCATTGTTTGAAAAACATCCCCAAGCAAGGGTACTATGTTTGTTGACTAGTTGGATATAGGGCAAGTGAGAGATTGTTAGAGTAGGTGCCCAACTAGCCAACTTGTGGCATCTGGGTTTTCTTTTGTTGACTCTATGTAAAAAGATATTTTTTTTATGAAATTCACATTCTTTTATGGAATTCTTTATCTTCATTATTACGGTTAAAAACTTGTTGGATAAAGACCTTGAATGCACTATAGTGTATGTTAGATGTGATAGTGGATTTGATGGCTATCATGAAATACATCTAATAGTTTGTGTGTTCTAAAGGAGTTCCTAGTCGATTAAGCCGTCCAAAAGAGGATAAGGGCCACCCAAGCTTGAGACTAGCATCTACGATGCAAAGTACCACGTTTTGGTAGGGAACATAGAGATGTTCTGAGCATGCAGATGGATAGTGACCTGTTGATCTATCGAACTACCCTCATTCGGACTATCCAAGTGGTTATCATTTTTCAAGTGGATTAAGTCCGAGGTCATGATTGTACATATTAGTCCTTACTACTCGAAATGTCATTGAGACTCTACATGATAGGCGCCTCATTGACCCATTTACCGACTCCGTTAGGGACATCAGGTGGCGGGATTAGGTGAGGTCCCGATGCATGTAGGAGTCGATGCTTCGTTGTCGAGGATTCACCACTCATCCTTGTGCACGGATATCCTATGCTATCTGAATCTCTGGCCAGAGTAATAGATGTGCTTTAAGTAAATGGGTTTACCTAGTAGCACATGCGATGTCACTATTTGATCTCCAAGATGTATGCATGGCTATCGAATCTCTAGAGTCTCTCGATTTACCAATGGTTGTTCATTCGGTCAGGATATTTGAGATGAAAAGGACCGTACTATACGCTAACCATGATCAACTGGTTCTTGCAGGCACTATCAGTAGTGATACCTAGGGGATCATGGGACGATATTGCTAGACGCTTTACGATGGTCCGATGGGCAAGTCCGAAAATATGTTTTCGGATTCACAAGGAGTTGTGAGCCCATGGATAGCTGTATCCCTCCATTGAGGGCCACACAAGTATCGGTTTCCAAATTCTCGTACGGATATCGAACTCAAAGTGTTGAGTATAGTAGGAGGAAAGGTTGGGAGTATGACTTCCAAAATTACTAAGGGAGTAGTACTTCCATATTTAGCTAATGGGAGTAAACCTGCCATAAATAGATTTAGGGATCCGAAAATTGATCAGTTTTATAAAATGATCACATCTGTATATGATCATCGATCGGGATTATGATGAGACCACAATCGAGGGGGTCGAAACGAATGTTCCCTGTTTGACTTGAGCCGAATGTTCCCAGTTTGACTTGAAATGAATGTTCGTAGTTTGAGTTGAACCGAATGTTCACATTTTGAGTTTAACTGAATGTTCATGTTTGAGTAATGTCCTCTATTTTATTCAACTCAAACTCTATCCCTCTACCAATGGCAATGAGGAGACACTTTCAAATAGAGAAAGAAAACCTATTTGATTGTTGAATCATAACTCTCCTCTCCCCTCCCATCCATTCTCAACCTCCTTCCACCGCCGCCACCACCGTCGCTAGCCGCCGTTGCAGTGTGCCTTCGGACCCCGTTCCGGCTATCTTGGTGAGGAGATTTCGTTTGTGACAATTCCCTGTGCTTTCTAGTGCAAGGCATCGAAGGAATTTGGAAACCGGTCGTGGATCGGATTAGGCGAACAATAAGAGATTCAATCGTTGAAGTGCTATTGCCGCGTAGAACCGGAATAATCTGAGACGGCCGCGAACTTGCCAATGGTAAATATTTCCAAACATTATATGCATGTCTAGATTTTGTTTTCTTCGCGTATGAGTGTTCACGTGCATAAAATTTTTTAAACTTACGCTATGTCCCGGGAGCGTGATCCGATCCGTCGCTTCTCCAACGATAGAGTCAGTATATTGATGGAGAAGAGCAGCATTCTCGAACCTCAAGAGGTGCTTCTGGGGGACTCCTGTCCCTTCATATTCTCCCACATTTGGAGACTTGAAATACGGAAGGAGTTTCACTACCAATACTTCGGCTGAAAAAGGGATCATCCGAGCTGGAGGAGGAGGAGGAGGCCCGGATCTCCTCCTTTCCCTCAAATGCAAAATTTCCTCCCGAAGCTTCCTAATTTCTTCAACTTGAGGGTCTAGTTGGGGGTTCACCTCAGGTCGGTTGGCCAGTAGCTGTTCCATGGTGGTCGCTACTAATTGTGCGATTTGGGTGACTATCAGAATCTGGCTCTCAGATCCCGGGGACAGATTCTCGGTGTTGCTTGTCTCTCCTGTCTCCTTAGGTCTGCTTCTCTTGGGCTGCACCGTCGCTTTATTCAGCCTTTTTGTTTCCCACATACGGCCACAATTGATGTAATCGAATTTTTCCCCAGCCAAAGCCCATCGAGAGATTGGGAGGTCAGGAGCTTGGGAGGTCTACCATTGGGGATGAGCTGTATGTCTTTCCTTCAAAGACCCACAACCATAAACATTGATTAGAGGGTGCCGAAATTGTTTCCAAAAATCCCCTCCGATGCCTATTTCAATTCGAGTGCTCGGGAATAGAGAGCAAGTGTTAATATAAAACAGAGAGCTTGTGTGTTTATGAATGGTTGTAGAGTGAAGTATACCTGGGTATTTATACAGGGGCTAAGCGATTGTTGCGAGCGCATTATACGGTGTGTGATGCACTCGAGTGCTTCTAGTGGTGGATATCACGCTCAAATTGATCGCTATTGATGGTCCCGGAAATAGGATCACTAAGCAAATAGGAGTTCAGAAGGGGGGGTTGAATGAACTCCTTTAACTCGTACTTATGATGGTCACCTCGGGTCAAGAGGTGTTCCTGCAAGAGGTGCACAGGTTTTCCTACAAGAGCTAATGGTCACCTCGGGTCAAAAGATGTTCCTGCGAGAGGTGATGGTCACCTCGGGTCAAGAGGTATTCCTGCAAGAGGTGATAGTCACCTCGGGTCAAGAGGTGCTCCTGCAAGAGGTGCAGAGGTGTTCCTGCAAGAGCTGATAGTCATCTCGGGTCAAGAGATGTTCTTGGAAGAGGTGGTGGTCACCTCGGGTCAATAGGTGTTCCTGCAAAAGGTGTTCCTAAAAATGGTGTACCTGCCAGAGATGTTCCTGCAAGACGTGTCCCTACAAGAGGTGATAGCCACTTCGGGGCAAGAGGTGTTCTGACTGCTAAACTTTCTCGGGTCACGAGGTGATGTATAGGGTATCAAACACATATATATAGTTGAACAAGTTAGTTCTTTCGTTTCCTGATCTTGGAGTTCAGTGATCATACAATAGCTTTTTGACTAAATTTGGCCAGTCTTGTAGAAACAAAATACGATATATATCAATGTAATGATATGATCAATTGTTTTTTCTCTCGATTATGGTTACATTTGGATGCATTAACTAAACTAGAATATATATGTTTTTTGATTTAATTCGAACAACAATATTAAACACCAGGTACTAGATATTGAAATTTAGATGTACCAAAATGATTTAGGAGCACAAGTTAGGTTTTGTTTATTAAAAAAAGAGTAAATAGTTCCAACACCAACACGACAAGTTGTGATAATTCCCTCACCCCAAGTTTAATAATTAATTTTGAATCCAAAAATTAAAAAGTTAAAAAAAATCCATAATTAACGTTGGGCCATAACATCTATTGAGCTCATAAGCAGTAGTTTGCCTCCTCAAGCATTTATAACATTTGAACTTGTAGGCCCATTATATCGGACTCTGAAGCAAGAATGGTACGTTACTTTAAATCATTATCATTTATTGTATTGACACGATAGTATTTGGAAGGACTTATCTAAATTTGAGAAATTGATCAATTAGAAATATATTCATTTTATGATCTCACTCGAAATCTATCGTTTCAATCAGTTAACTTTAAATTTCTTTGATCTCTATAAGCCTCCTGTCCGAATCCTAGAATTATGTCGATTTGCTGGTGAGTCCATTGGCTTGTTAGGGTAATGTTTTCGTACATCAAATGAACAGGATGGATATTCAAAATTCTTTATAGAAAGTCAATTTGTTCACTTTCAAAATCAGAGGATCTCGCTGTAAAGAAAATGAAGAACAGGAGCAAACCAAGAGGATTCGACTAGGGATGACAATTTTAATATTAGAGGCGGGGATGGGGATCCCCGTCCCCGAACCGATCCCCGCGGGGATGGGGATGGGGATCCCCGAATCATTCGGGGGCGGGGATGGTATTGGCAAAACCGGCCCCGCCCCGCCCCGTTGCCATCCATAGATTCGACGGAGGACAAATGTAACTATATTTCTACATTTGATAGAACATCATTACACAATGACATGCAACTAACTTTCATAAGCAATTTAGAGAAGGTTGAATGAAAGCCATGGTCATCCTTGAGCACCTTTTTCGCTTTCTTTTGAAAGCTAATGGTGCACTCATTATATTGAGCTTCTAGTGGTATGGAAAACAGCATTTTTCAGCTATTTCGTTTAGTCCATACAGTTTCAAATACAAGTTTAGCATTTTTCTTTTGAACAACTTCTAGAGCTTGAAAAAAACCATATTTATAATTATATCATGTTTTTAACTACTACGTGTAAAAACATTTTATGTGACAATGCAATAAATAAGAAATGCATACAGGGTAGAAATCGTATGCTTGAGGATGCAAACTTTTTTTTTGATTCTTCAGATCACACAACTAGATATATTCCTTAATTCATATTCAAAATCATTCCGATTCAAAACTCTTTATCTCATAAATTCATTATGTATTCTATAATATTTGTGACATAAGTTTCTCTTGAGTTAAGAGAATGTGTATCTTTGAAATACAATGAGATAGTCAATTATCAAAATATTATTGTATAATCTTTCATCTTGCCAATGGATTTTTACTTAATAATTTCTTTGGTTTTCCGCGTAAAAATTTTTGTATTTCTTTAATATTTCTATCTCATGGTGTCGCACCTGTGACCAACAAGTGGTATCAATGTCCTAATATAAAAATTTTAAAATTCTGAATGCTCCATGGTTGTAGCTTTGACTAACATTCCTTATCAAAAAACATTTCTGAATTTTTATTATAATTATTATGGGCAGAATGGTGGCAAAGTACGATATAGAAAAATTCAATTGCAGTGAAAAGTGAAGATGTAAGCACTTTTAAAAAATGAACGTTACTTGAATACTATTGAAGATAGAAAAAAAGGAATTCAAGGACGATAAAAAGTAGAATAAGATAAATGGTGCTGTCATTTTTAATATACATTTGGCAGTAGTAAATGTAGTTTTTCGAGTATCTATGAAATAAAATTGCCAAAAATATTTGGAATACTCTGACAAAAATGTACGAGGCCAAGTGTCTACATAACAAGACTTTCCAAAAGAGAAAATTGTACAGGTTAACTAAGACGGCATTCTGTGGATGAAAGAACGATTGTGTGTACCCGACATCAACAGCCTCCAACAAGAAGTTATGTATGAAACACAAAGATCAGAATTTTCAGTCCATACTGGTAGTACAAAGATGTACAGGGACTTGAAAAGTACTTGAATCAAATCAAATGGGATGTCACAGAGTTTGTTGCTAGGTGCCAACTGTGTCAGTAGGTCAAACCCGAACATCAAAGACCGGGAGGACTCCTTCAACCACTAGAAGTTTTGGAGTGGAAGTGGGAGCATATGTCAGTACTTGAATAAAATCAAATGTGATGTCACAGAGTTTGTTTCTAGGTGCCAAGTGTGTCAGCAGGTCAAACCCGAACATCAAAGACCGGGAGGACTCCTTCAACCACTAGAAGTTTTGGAGTGGAAGTGGGAGCATATGTGTAACGCCCCAAAATTCATAGGACCACATTATGCATTTCGTTCATTTTATAGATTTAAAATTGGCATTTCAAATGTTATGCATTGCTGATTTTAATTGATTTCAGAAAATAAGATGTGACGCAGCTGGTTCTGGTGGAAGACTCCAAGGGTGATGCACGAGCAGGTTTTAAATTGATTGAAAATATCTTCAAGGAGGACAAATGATTTATTTTGAAAAATGTTTGGTGTTTTGCAAATTAAAATGAGATGAAGGGAATTTTACTAATCTTTATAAGATTGTCATACTTGATTTCACAAGTAGCTTGCCACTAATCCCTTCCATATTTAAACATGTTTTCGAAGCAAGATCTTTATCATTTTAAAAGAAAATCTTTAGTGTTCTTCAAAATATTTTCCAGAGAAGTTCATGCGTTGCTTAAGGAGAAGATTTCTACAGGAATCGGTTGCTGTTACAAAGCTTCGTTAAGGAAAGTAAAAATCGATTCTTGACTCACCATTTAAAGCATATATTGGTGTTTTTCTGAGTCTCCTTGCATATATGTTATAGTATGTTTAAAGTTCATGTTTAAAATGATTTATGCATGACAAAAGAAAGAAAGATGAGTTCAAAATTGATGTTTGATGCTTCCAAATGTTTTCCTAGAAGTTATGATGTTTAAAGTACTGAGATTCGAGTTTAATAGACTTCATAATCACTCACTACTCACAACCCTAAACCTAAGTCATCAAACCGCCGACTCCTCTCTACATCATCCTCGCCGCCGCCGCCGTGCGCCGCCCGCCGCCTCCGTCGCAGCCGCCGCTTCGCCGGTAAATTGTTTCCGGCCTAGTTTTTCGAGGAGTATTCGTTCGTGCTGATCTCATCAGCGCTTCTAGTGCAGCCTGACGAAGGAATCTTGGATTTGGTCGTGGACCGGATTGGCGATAATCTACCGCAATCTACCGAGAAGGGCCGGATTATTGTAATACCGGTTGGAGCCAGGCACAAGTGCCAGCAAGGTAATCCGCTTAAACGCCCTATGTATGACGATTATTGAATTGTCTGTTTTTCGTATTGATCGCCTCCCGGCACCTGTTTCTTGTTCTTCCGCTGCCTGGCCGGGGGGCGGATCCGGATCCCCAACAGATTTCTACAGGAATCGGTTGCTGTTACAAAGCTTCGTTAAGGAAAGTAAAAATCGATTCTTGACTCACCATTTAAAGCATATATTGATGTTTTTCTGAGTCTCCATGCATATATGTTATAGTATGTTTAAAGTTCATGTTTAAAATGATTTATGCATGACAAAAGAAAGAAGATGAGTTCAAAATTGATGTTTGATGCTTCCAAATGTTTTCCAGAAAGTTTATGATGTTTTAAAGTACTGAGATTCGAGTTTATTCCAAGAATGTTTATGAATGTTCTTCCTTTCAGTAGTTGTAATATCAGAATTTGATAACTATGTAATCGATAGACGCTAGTTGAATCTGTATGAATTTTGGTTTGATAGGCAACGACTGAAAGCATAGTAGTTGTTTTGATGTTACAAATATCAAAGTCAAAATCCAGTAGTTGCACTCATTCCAGCAGTTGCAATCCCTTGTTAAATATCAGTAGTTGTATTGTTTACTTCTATAGTACTATTCATTGCGACTGGTACTATTCATTGCGACTGATACTATTCATTGCGACTGGTTCCTAATCCTTGCGTCTGGTTGTTTAGCGAAAATCCTAGCGTCCGGTTTCACATTTGTTAACGCTTTTCTTGCGACTGGTTGACGCGCTAACGACGTCGTTTCATTTAATACGTTTGTTTCCAGTAAAAAGACCTTGCAGCTATTTTATTTTAGCCATACCCATGAACAGTAGAAATCTATTTTGTTTCATAGTACTGTTCCATTTTGTTGTGACTGGTTTCTCTTGCGACTGGTTTCATTTCAATGTTATGTTTCCAAAAACTGAATTCGATACTAAGTAAAATTTTAAATTGGAAGCAAGAGATTTAAATGATGGAAACCGAGGATTTTAAGAAATAAAGTTTAAAGAAAGGATGTTAAGGAACAAAAGTTTATTTTAAGATTTATGGCAAAGATAACAGACGGTCATAAAGGGTGAGATGAGCAGCTATCAGTTGCCCTCCCATATAGAGAAGGGTGAGCACTCGTCTATATGTCGGTTGCCCTTTCGCAAAGAAGCCAATGGCTAAGGCTGATATCAGTAGTCACTTGATCAGGTGCAACACGGACCTAAGGAGAGCTTCTGAGCCATAAATCTAAGGAAAATGATATTAATGTCGAGATCTGGGTTATTATCCCCTGTCTCCAAGTTCATGAAAGAAAGGATGAATGTTTACGAAAGAAATGATATTGTTCATTGATGTTCCTTTAACTTATGTATTGATAAAAAGTTCACCTGCGTATTTGAACTTGTTATTATTCAGGTTTTACTTACTGAGCCCCTAGGCTCATTAGCTTTTAAAATGGTGCAGGTGCGACAGCTGGGGAGCGAACAGAAGGTGAAACTTGAATCAGCTGCTGGGTGGTGTGTGTTTGTCAAAGGCCAGCGTTTTTCGTGTCATCGGTTGATGTTGTTTTGATTTAGAAAGTACTATATTAAATCAGTTGCAATGGTTGTACATTTATATAAAATAGCAGCTGTTGTAAATCGCAATTGCAATTATCAATGAAGTCTGTTTTTCCGCAAATATTTCCAGTAGTTGGCGCGCAAGTATAAGTCTGTTAGATCTTGTCTTCATGTTTTCTATCTCTTTTTAAAGTTATAAGAAATACAACTTATAACAATTGTCTTTTAGTCCTTCTTTATTTCGAAAATTTTTATTACCCCAATTTCGTGATCCCGTGAGTTCGGGCTTCACAACATGATATCAGAGCAACGTTCCTGAGATAAACACACACACCGTCAGCTGGATCAGAGTTCATCGTCCGTTCCTCTAAGTTGTGAGTTTATTTTCAGAGAATTGTCTTTAAATTATTTTAGCATGTTCTGATAAATATATGTGGTGGATTGCGGGCTATAGAAGATAAGATGGCAGGAAGAGGAAGAACTAGAAGAAGTATTCCTTTAGAAGAAACTGGTAGTGATAATAATGTTAGTATCACCCAACTTTTAAGACTACTGGTAGAACAAAATAATAGAGGCAATGGCCAATCTTCTAGCAGCAGGGGACCTAGTAATGACGATCCCCAAGAGAACTTCAGAAGACAGAAACCCAAGGAATTTAGTGGTACTACTGATCCACTAGTCGCCGAGAGCTGGATCAAATCCATGGAGGTTATTTTCGAGTACCTCCAAATGTCTGATTTAGATAGGCCAAGGTGCGCTATCTACATGTTGAGGGAAGATGCGATGATTTGGTGGGAATGAGCCAAATTGTCTGTGGATTTGTTGAATCTTACATGGGCAGATTTTAAACAAGTATTCTATGAACAATACTTCACGGCTGATAAGAGGTCCATGTTGAAGAAGGAATTTTTGACCCTGAAACAAGGGAGTATGACTGTACAGGAATATGCACGGACATTTGAAATAGGGTGCTATTTTGTGCCTATGATAGGAAAAGACCTAGGAGAGAAATTGAGCCATTTCATTGAAGGATTGAAGCATATGTTCAAAATGAATGTCAGGCTATCTGTACCTAGGACTTACAGAGAAGCAGTGGATAGAGCCCTGCATGTTGAACAGGACTGGAAGGATGTTGATGAGGATAGCAGCAGAAGAGGCAAGCCTTTCAGCAGAAGGACCAGAGGCCATTCAAGAAACAGAACAAGAACCAGCAGAGGCCTCAGGAGTAAAAGCCTCTATCGATTCAACCTATTAGCTCTGTTCATGCTGGTAATAACAGGCCAGAATGTCCTAAGTGCCATAAGCACCATCCTAGACAATGCAGACTTGGGCAAAATGTCTGCTATAAATGTGGGATGCCAGGGAATATTTTGAAATATTGTCCAAAATCCAAACAGCTGGTGACTAGCAGAGCCTACGTAATGACAACGGAACAAGCCAATCCAGACTCGACAGTAGTCACAGGTGAAATTTCGATAGTTGGATTTCCTTCTCTGGCTTTAATAGATTCAGGAGCTACTCTTTCATTCATTAATGCTGAATTTGTTAAGAAATTGTCCATTCAGCCAGAGCAAGTATTGATAGGCTATTTTGTATCGGTACCATCAGGAGAGAAGCTGGTATCTCACGAATTGTTTAGGAGTTTAGAGCTTAAACTTCAAGGGCATCAGATTATTGCTGATTTAATTGTATTGCCTATGACAGAATCTGATATGATTTTGGGAATAGTTTGGCTAACTAAGTATGGGGTAGTAATTGACTTTAAGCTACGAACAGTAGTTGTTAACCCACCAGGGAAAGATTCATTTCAGTTTTTAGCCAAACATGTTAATGAAGTACCTTCAATTATATCATCCTTAGCACCGACTGGTAGACCCCAGCTGTCAGCCGTGGAGATAGTAAATGAGTTCCCTGAGGTTTTTCCAGAAGATATCCAGGGACTACCACCGGACAAGGAGTTAGAATTTTCAATTGATCTAATTCCAGGAGCTGCTCCAGTGTCTAGACCACCCTATCGATTAGCTCCATCAGAAATGAAGGAACTGAAGGAGGAGATACAAGATCTGTTAGAGAAGGAGTTTATTAGACCAAGTGCTTCCCCTTGGGAGCCCCTGTATTATTTGTTAAGAAAAAGGATGGAAGTATGAGGTTATGTATAGACTATCGGGAGTTGAATAAATTGACGATTAAGAATAAGTATTCATTACCTAGGATAGAAGATCTGTTCGACCAATTGAAAGGGTCAGTAGTGTTTTCTAAGATCGACTTGAGATCTGGATACCATAAACTGAAAATGAAGGCAACTGATGTGTACAAAACAGCCTTTAGAACTAGGTATGGCCACTATGAATTCCTAGTTATGCCTTTGGACTTACGAATGCTCCATCGGATTTTATGGATTTAATGAATAGGGTCTTTCAACCATTTTTGGACCAGATTGTAGTAGTCTTTATTGATGACATCTTAGTGTATTCTAATAATAGACGTGAGCATGTCCAACATTTAAGAATCGTTATCCAGATTTTGAAAGATAAGCAGTTGTTTGCTAAATTCAGTGTACGTCGATGCTACCCGTATACATGGCCCGACTCATATTATTGAGGGGGTTATGTATGCCGAAAAGCTGTACACGCCATTGACACTTGCTGTGAGTTGGTTGGAACTCCCTTTAACGTTGGCTCATATTATTGGGGACGTTAAGGGGACCGTCCATCACAACTCAACATTGATGGGTCATCTTGACACGTGATAGTAATCGGTGTCATATTATTGGGCCCTTAATGTACGTGAGGTAAATACATGAAGGTTGCACCTTTGCAATTGGGCTCTACCTTTTGAGGGTCATGGTTGGCTGATATTATTCGGGACCATGATGTCTTGATTGGACTCTGTGTACCCACTAAGGAAACTTGCTTTCTCGATCTCATTAAAGGATTCTCTAAAATAGCTGTTCCCTTGACTACGTTAACGAGAAAACAGGTGAAGTATAACTGGACAATTGAATGTCAAAACAGTTTTGACAAACTGAAGCAAGAATTGATTGAAGCACCTGTGTTAATGATGCCAACTGATCAAGAAAAATTTATAATTTACACCGATGCATCAAAGTTGGGACTAGGAGCTGTGTTGATGCAGGATCATAAATTCATTTCATATGCCTCTAGACAGTTGAAGGATCATGAGAAGAATTACCCAACGCATGATTTAGAACTAGCAGCTGTTGTCTTTGCCCTTAAGATATGGATACATTATCTCTATGGGGAGAAGTGTGAAATTTTCACTGATCACAAAAGTTTGAAATACTTCTTACCCAGAAAGAATTGAATATGAGGCAGAGGCGATGGTTGGAGCTGGTTAAGGATTATGCTTGTATTATCAGTTATCACCCACGAAAAGCAAATGTGGTAGTTGATGCGTTAAGTAGAAAATCAGTAGGACTAGCGCAGCTGAATGTTCAGAAATCACTGGCGACTGATATTGAAAGGTTTGGACTCAAAATAGTGTCCAGCAGCAGTAGTAATATGATTTTAGCAAACCTCTAAATAAGATCAAATTTGATAGACCAAATTCGAGAGGGTCAGCTGCAAGATCAACAATTGCAGAAATGGGTCAAACAAGATAAAGAAAGAGGCAGCAACCTCTATTTTTCAGAAGAAGGAATTGTGAGGTTTATGGGCAGAATTTGGGTACCCCAAGTAGGAGATTTAAGAGCTGAACTTTTAAAGGGAGCACATACAGCTCCATATTCAGTACATCCAGGAAGTACGAAAATGTACAAAGACCTCTAGCAGTTGTATTGGTGGCCGGGAATGAAGAGGGATGTTGCTAGATATGTGGCTGAGTGTTTAACATGTCAACTGGTGAAGGCTGAGCACCAGCGTCCAGCTGGATTATTGAAACCACTGCCGATTCCTGAGTGGAAATGGGATTCGATAGCGATGGATTTTGTAACTGGTTTACCAAGGACTGTTCAAGGATATAACTCCATCTGGGTTATAATAGATAGACTCACTAAGTCTGCTCATTTCTTAACAGTTAAAACAACATATGAGGTGAGCAAATACGCGGATTTGTATGTTAAAGAAATAGTGAGGCTACATGGAATTCCAGGTTCCATTGTATCAGATAGAGATCCTAAGTTTACATCAGCATTTTGGAAAAGTCTACATAAAGCTATGGGTACAAAGTTGACCTTCAGTACTGCGTTTCAACCCCAGACTGATGGACAATCAGAAAGGGTGATTCAGATTTTAGAAGACTTGCTCAGCGCTTGTATTGTGGATTTTTCAGAAAGTTGGGATTTGAAATTGCCACTGGTAGAGTTCGCCTACAATAACAGTTTCCAAGCTTCGATTCAAATGGCTCCATATGAAGCACTCTACGGTCGAAAGTTTAGAACACCACTTCATTGGGATGAAGTTGGTGAAAGAGCTGTCTTAGGACCAGATGTTGTGGAGCAAACAACAGCAGCTGTTAGAAAAATAAGAGAAAGAATGAAAGCTGCTTAGAGTCGACAGAAAAGTTATGTAGATAATCGAAGAAGGGAACTAAATTTTGAGATAGGTGATCACGTATTTTTGAGAATAGCTCCAATGAAAGGAGTTATGCGGTTTGGAAAGAAAGGGAAACTGAGTCCAAGGTATATTGGACCATATGAGATTTTGGAGAAGATAGGAACATTAGCCTATCGTTTAGCACTGCCACCACAGCTGGCAGCAGTACACAATGTTTTTCATGTATCAGCTTTGAGGAAATACGTTCCCAACCCTTCGCATGTGCTAAGTCATGAACCAATCCAGTTAACACCGGATTTAAGTTATGAAGAA
>KV005832.1:9410-25017 GCA_001598015.1 Dorcoceras hygrometricum
CCTTTTACAACAAGTCTTGCCTTGTACCTTTTGGTACCATCGTGTTCTTTTATGCGGTACACCCACTTGTTGTGTAATGTTTTCATGCCTTCCGGAAGTTCTGTCAACTCCCATGTCTGATTGGATGACAGTGAATCCATCTCATCTTGCATGGCTAACTCCCACTTGATTGAATCATCATTTTGCATTGCCTCTTCATAGGTCTCCGGTTCACCTTTATCAGTTAGCAAAATATAATGAAGTGCACGGGAATATCTCTCAGGTGGTCTGATTGTTCTCGAAGATCTTCTGAGTTCAATCTCCGGAGTTTGTGGGTCAACTTCTTGTGCAGTTGTTTCTTCATCTTCCTGGCTACTCCTTTCAGGTTTATTCACGGGAATATCTATCAATGGTACTTAATTTGCCTTCTTGACTTCAGGACATTCATCTTCAGCTCCAATGTGTGACCTGTCCTTATATAGTACCTGCTCATTGAATATCACATCCCTACTCCGAATGATTTTCCTATTTTGGTCATCCCAGAAACGATAGCCAAAATCATAATCTCCATAGCCAATAAAGAAACATCTCTTTGATTTCGGATCAAGTTTTGTTCTACCGGCTGAATCAATATGAACATAGGATGAACAACCAAACACTTTCAAGAATGAAAGGTTTACTTCTTTTCCGCTCCACACCTCCTCTGGGATTTTGAAATTAAGCGGTAACGAAGGTCCTCTATTGATCAGAAATGCTGCAGTGTTAACTGCATCAGCCCAACATGATTTTGGCAGTCCAGCGTGCAATCTCATGCTCCTGGCACGCTCATTAAGGGTTCTGTTCATCCTTTCAGCCACACCATTCTATTGGGGTGTACCAGGAATGATTTTCTCCATCTTGATCCATTTTGTGCACAATACTTCTTGAACTCATCATCTTCATATTCTCCACCATTATCAGATCGTAAGCATTTCACCTTTAAGTTGGTCTCGTTTTCAACCATGGCTTTCCACCCTTTAAATGTCTCATAAACATCGGACTTATTTTTCAAAAAATAAACCCAGACTTTTCTGCTCGAATCATCAATGAATGTGACGTAGTATCTTGAGCCTCCTAGGGATGGTACAGGAGATGGACCCCATACATCGGTATGAACCAGCTCCAACTTCGCTGCTTTTGGTTCTCTACCGCCTTTTGAGAAACTCACTTTTCTTTGTTTTCCGAAGATACAGCTTTCACACAGTTTGTGTTCAACAGACTTTAGATCCGGTAGTTTCCCATTTGACATCAGTATCTTCATTCCATTCTCACTCATATGTCCAAGTCTACAGTGCCATAGACTTGAATTAGCTCCAGCATCAACAGCTTCTAACGTGTCTCTACAACCGGAAGTCATATAAAGTGTTCCAGTTTTCTTTCCTCGAGCAACAATCATGGCTCCTTTGCTCACTTTCCAGGAGCCATCACCAAAGGTCACATTATGGGCTTCGTCATCAAGCTGTCCCACCTAGAGAAGATTTCGTATCAGTTTTGGCACATGTCTTACTTTGTTGATTTTCCAGACAGATCCATTTGACATTTTCAAATGGACGTCACCCATACCAACTACTTCCAAAGGTTTTCCATCAGCTAGAAAAACTTTTCCGTAATCTCCAGCAATGTAATTATTGAAAATATCGCGATTACCAGTGGTATGAAATGAAGCTCCTGAGTCCATGACGCAAGAATCAACAGGACTTTCCGTTGATAGCAATAGAGCATCATGCATCTCCTCAGTGACAACATTTGCATTGTTCTTCGTTGATTTGCAGTTCTTTTTCAGGTGACCAGTTTCACCACAGCTCCAACACTTTAACTTCTTTTCAAAATTATTTTTGTCTTTTCCATTTCTTGACTTGGATCTGCCGCGCCATCGGTTAGAATTCTTTTCCATACTCCTGCCTCGTCATCTATTATCAAGAGTCAGGGCAGATCTCGATGATGTTCCTTCACCAGAATCTATCCTGCAAACTTCTTTAGCGAGGATTTGATCTCGGACATCATTTAATTGCAGCTTTCTTTTACCAATAGAATTGCTAACTACTACCCGCATCGGCTCCCAAGAATTTTGTAAAGACGCCAAAATAATAAGTGTACGAATTTCATCATCAAAAATAATTTCAAAGGATGTTAGGTGAGAAACAATCGTGTTGAACTCATTGATGTGAGCCGCAACTGAACCACCTTCTTGCATTTTAAATTAAATAATTTTTTTATCAGATGTACTTTGTTGTTTGCTGATGGCTTCTCGTACATATCTGATAAAGTGGACATCATCTCCTCCGTGGTTTGTGCCTCCGTCACGTTATGAGCTATGTTCTTTGTTAGGGTTAATCGAATAACACCTAACACCTGTCGGTCAAGAAGCTCCCACTCATCATCCTCCATCTTTTCCGGTTTTCTTCCTGATAGAGGTTGATGCAGCTTCTTGCTATATAGATAATTTTTAATCTGTAACCGCCACAAATCAAAATCTGTACCGTCGAATTTGTTGATTCCGGGTCCGGCTCTGTCAACTCCAGACATCGCTTATTTTGCCTTAATAAAATATCAAAAAAAAAATCTTTTCTGATGTGGAAAATCAGTCAAGGCTGCAACCACAGAGCATACTCGGAATTTTATGAAATTTTACGCAAAGGCTTCCAGACACCGTAACAGGCTCTGATACCAGTTGTTGAGTTATATTAAACCAAAGCGATGTCAATTATGACGGATAAAAATTGCGGAATAAAAATAATCAACTAGAACACAACGATTTTACATGGTTCACCCAAACCAGGCTACGTCCACGAATACTGCAAATATTTTATTGGAGGAATTTACAACGAGTGTACAACAACTCTCAATTTTCACCCTATCTCAACCCGAGTATAACAGAGAAAATATTTCTCAAACTCACACAAGAATACCTCACACTATATGTATATTTGTATATATAGAACTTTGTTTGTTTTGGGATGCTTGAATGAAGAAATGGGGGGCTCTATAAATAGAGCCCCTATGCTAATGGGAACATACGATGTTCCAGCCAAAATTCCAATTTGCAGCCCACTTTGTTTTACTTTGAATGGTCATATTTTGCTGCAACTTTTTGACTTTGAATAGCCAACATTTATATCGTCAAGCCAGAACGGGCGATGCAATTCTTATAAAAACAGTTCTCAAGTTCTGTTGAAATTGACAATATAAAAGCAATTGCTAAATGCCCATTCCAAGACAAAATATAAAGATTCACATACAAACTAAACCATAATAGAATGCATGTGATAATTTGATGCCAAGACCTAAAACAAAAATCACACACGTGAAAATGAATGATTGTAGGCTTTATCTTGCATTATGAAAGAATTCAAAGTATTTGCCTCCTTTCTCGGTCAGTCTACATCCCTTCAGAGTCTAAACAAAGAAATCACACAGTAAACCGATACTGAGTTTGTGTGCTTTGATTTGAACTGACAACAAAAAACATGAGAATTGTTGTCCAACCTTATCAACAGTATCACCAGATGAAGGTACATTCTCATAATTCTTATACTGTTCAAGCCTTGTGATACTGTAACTTTCCCTTTTAATATTCAACCTATGCCATGGAATACCCTGCCAATTGAAAACCTCTAACGTTACACCCATACTACCCATATCGAAATGCAAAAACCTATATAAGGTAAATACTTTATACATACGCAAACATAAGATTAACTGCTTTCCAAACACTACCAAATGCAGATATGTTTTATTTTTAATAATATCACTAAAAGGTGGAAAATATCTCAAGAAATATTTTGATAATCAACTAACCATATCACACTCATCAAGATTTGCATCTTCAGCTGTAGTAATATTCCTCATCAATTGTATCTACAGAATCAGTTACATCATTGTCATCCACCATATATTCCACCTGACCAACCTCATAAAATGACATTCTTCTTTTTCTTTTTTTTTTTCAAAACCTGCAGCAATTGATTATATCATTACAAAACCTGGAACTTGTAAACTGAAGCAATTTTAATGCCTTACCAAATATATATGACGAATGCGTTAATAATTTTATGCATGTTTAATTGCATTATTAAGTATGATAAGAAAACAGAAAATCTAGTCTGCCACCAGACAAATACCTGTTGCTAGAAACCAGATATTTCGAGTTTTGCACAAACTAAATAAATAAACCCAGAAGCATAAAACCAACAGAGATGTCCCCATTCCCCCACATTAAAAAAAACAACCATCCATCACATTTTCCTGTACAATCTCTCAATCTCTTGGAAAAATATATTCATCTCATTATTCCATCCTCCAATATGATCATTACTTAAATCAAAATTTCACCATCTCCAAAAAGTTACATATATTCGTACTATATCTTACCTCAGTCATTTAGATCTAAAATTCTAATATATTGGTATATCATTAATGAAATGTACAATGTGACATCATTGACCAGACAGATTCCATGATGTGACATCGCAAAAACCAAAACAAAACACAAAAATGTTGTGTTTTCAAAAAAGAAACCAAAATTATATTGCATTCTTTGACACAACACCCATAAACTAGTTACTCAAGATATTGAGACCAAAAACACAAAACCAAATTGCTATAAGTCTTCCAAAGAGAGTATTTTTGTTCAGATATCGACTTCCTCCCAAAAATCCATAAACACAAGATGCAGGGAAATTTCAATTATACAGAAAGAAGTACAATAGTAATCCAAACAATGGTTTCTACTTAATGCGTTCAATGAACTCTTCAAAATTGGAACTCCCAAATATCATATATAATCGGAAAAAAGACGCTTAATCAACCAAAACCATACAGGACTAGAACCCAAAAGTGACACAGACAACTACTCAAACACCTATTCTCCACCGCTGTCAAACGAATAGCTTTTATCAGCAAGAAATCATGAAAATGAAGTAGCAAATGCGCTTGCATGCAGCTCATAAAAAATCAAACATATACTAAACCTTAACCAATTCAAAGATTACCAAGAAAGGAAAAAGAAAAGTATATCAGCACTTGCAATTCACAAAAAACGGAAATAGCGTACTACTCCAAGTGGGTTCAACTTTCCTACCAAAAGGTGAGAATTTTCAGATGAAATTGGACTTTCAACCGAATGATGCTCTCTCGTTCGTGGGCTATGGCGGAAAACAAGGAAGAATGATATTGGATGGCAATCCGTATTGGAAAGCGAGATTGGAATGATGGTGAATGCATGCGCTCGGCGTATTGCGTATGTGCAAAGTAATCATATCATTAGATTCACATTGTGAATAATATAGTATTATAGTTTTAAACGTTAACTTTACAATTCAAATCGTTATATATTTATTTCATATTAATCAAATTATTTTTTAAATAAATAATCTTAATTTACAATATTACTCTTATGTTTTTATTTTTATTATATTTATTAATTTACAAAAATGTAATATAAAATTTTAACTCAAATTTATTCAATCAAATCAAACATATTACTATTATAAGACATTATTATCTATCAAACTCAATTTTTTATAATCATGTTATTTATTATTAATCATAATATCATATCTCTTCTAACGAGACAAATTATGTATCAGAATATCGATTTAAACTCATTATTCCAAAATATTTTTATTTAATTACATAATCCAGAAGACATGTAGGTCGTGGACCATATGAGTGTGTAAATTAAAGTTTTGAATTCTTCAATACATACGGTTATGATATTCCTTAAAAGAAATTATAATAGGATTTCGAGAACAAATTGAAATGTAATGTATGCTTATGAAATCAATTAAAGATAAAAAAATCGTGAAATATTTTTCGGTTGGTCGAGTTTTATATACGACATCTGAACACCAATTTAACTACCATCTTGATAGTTGGAGTAACATAATATATCACATCTTGAATACGTATGTGTTCAAACTTTACTCTAAATCAAGACTCAGTTACCTCATGTTGTAATGATTCTTATTCCATATATTAAGGTCGACGATTTTAAATCGTTCGATGATACATATATGCGACTATTTCAAAAAATAATTTTTTGATTCCACTATTGAAACGCCCGTACTTTTAAAAAGATAAAGCTGAAATTTTTTTCTTTTAAAATAATACATAAATCAGAAAATTCAAATATTCAATAATTCATAAAAATTGATCCAATCAGACGTCATCGTAAACATAAAAGCAAAAGCTAAAAAAAATCTCAAATAAATACTCGTAAAAATGTTTTTTTACCCCCTCAAAGAATAAAAATTTTGTGAATCATAAAAATGTTTTAATCTACGGAAAACGTGTGTCCAACGATAAGCGTCTTCTCACCCCGACCAAGCCCTTGCCAACCAGCACCGTCTATACATCCTCACCTGCATCGATGAAATCTAGTGAGCCTAGAGGTCCATCAAGTAAAATTCGGGAATAACAAATGATATATATACATGCAAATGCAATAAAATATTTTTATTTAACATAAACTCATTGTGTCAAGTGTTCAAATAAAAAGATCGCCAAATAAAATCCTTCAGAAAAATCACATTAACCTCAACGCAATTCATTTTCAAAATAAGAGGATTTAGCATCAATTCAAATACTTCAATCATTTTCCTTGACCTCAAAATAAACCATTAACCTCAAAAATACTTTAATCATTCCTCAATTTTTTTATGAAGTGTGGCTCAGAAATTTTCCTGCAATCATCAGTCAAGTAGCTTAAACAAGCTCATATGAATCCATTAATTTGGCGGGACATCCCGACCCAAAGGTCGACATTCAAACCCCCGTAATCAGTCAAGTTGGCGGGGCACCCCGACCCATCGGTCGACATCCACACGTCCGTAATAATTTGGCGAGGCACCCCGACCCATCGATCGTCATCCACACTGTAGAACCAAGCGCTTGCCGTTTTACCAAAAGTTATAGCTGGTGGTAACGGTGCAAATCAAATCTTTTTAAATCGTATAGCAACTCAAGCGCCACAATTCGATCGCTCTACCTAGTAAGGACAATTATTGCACTACAACAATCCCCCACCCAATAATTGCACTCCTTGCAATCAATAGGAATCGAACCCGTGACCTTGGCTCTGATATCAATTATAGGACCGAGTGCTTGTCGCTTTACCAAAAGTTATAACTGGTGTTAACAGTGCAACTCCAATCTTTTAAACCGTATAGCAACTCAAGCGCCACAGTTCGATCGCTCTACCTAGCAGGGATAATTATTGTACTCCAACACACACGCCCGTAATATCAGTCATAACCTTGCCACAAATCATTTAAACCTCAAAATCTTTTTTTCCTACAAGTACAATTTCTCAAATAAATATCTTTTTTTTTCAAAACCTACAGTTTTCTACAACAACCAAGAACAAAACCAACCCAAAATATAATGCCATTTACTTTCCAACACACGACTTAAGTAACAAAAATGAAAACAAAATTCCATAAAGTTTTTTCGAAAAAGAGACGCAGAATTTGTTTTGGAATGGTTTTTGAATGATTTCAATGAGCCACAATCTTGTTGTCCATATCCCGTAAGACTCGCACACATGCAGCGGCTAATACAAGGACTCACGCACAACACCCTGCGATGGGATAGGAAATCATCCATGCTGCATCCTTTGATACAAACGTTTTTTTTTTTTCAAAATAGGCTGGCACCATCTCCTATCATTGAACCCTTGCATACATATGACACACGCATAGCAACAAAAAGAAGGAAACTAGGTGCAACTGTATCACACATGCATACAACACAACCGAACAGAGAAGAAAAGAAAACATTAAAATCGGCATAGCCACTTCACTGTTGATTTTCCATAAATCCACACAAGGCAAGAAGCAAGGCCACACACTCACCCTCTAGGCTTTCGGCCAAGGGGTTGTCTTGAACAGCGATACCCCACACGTAACCATATTCTATATCTTAAAAAACTCAGGGTTCGGGAGAGAAACTTTCATCGTACACACATGCATAGCATCCCTCATACACAGAGAACGCAATTCAGAGATATAGCATGATGGCACACCAAATCACAAGAAAAACGTACTAGGATTTCATTGATACATCAAGGAACGGAATTTTACTTGCCTTTAAAATTTAGCCGACGGTTGAGAGGCGATCCCCGAGGAAATATACGCCACGAGCATGATCGAAATTCCTCAAGTTCTCCCTGAAATTTTCGGACACCCCAGGAACCCTAGCCGCCTCTAATATTTTTTTTTGTTGGAGGAGAGTTTAACGTGAGGTGTGTGTGGGGTTTAGGGAGGAGAGTGAACCTTATTTATAAAATTTTTGACTAAAAATTGCTCCCAATTTTATGGTATTTTAAGAAAATGCTAACATACCTTTTAAAACAATTTTAAAAGATAATAACATTTAAAGATATAGTAAAATAATAAAAGTGCTAAACTTTAAAGAAACTTAAAAAGTGCATTTTAATTTAGCCGTAAGATTAGCAAACGTAAAAATTCAAAAGCACTATTTACTTTAGTCGAAAAAGAAATAAAATCACTGGACTTAAATTCGTCATGAAATTTAGTAAACATCATTAAAATATTTTTCCATCTCAAAAGTTATAATTAAATAAATTTTCATAGTAGCCATTACCGTGCTCGGGCGTCTTCCTCCAATCGAACGAAAATTCTGAATTCTAGCTATAGGAACATCAGCGTTAGAAAATTTATTAAAATTATAACGACATCAAAAATAAAATTTACCTTTCAATTAATTATTTTGTTGGTCTATGTGGCTATCTCGGTTTTTGGACGTCACAATTCTATCCCCCTTAAAACAAATTTCGTCCTTAAAATTTGACTTACCAAATAACTCGCGGTATTGGTTGCGCATATCCATCTCGGTCTCTCACGTTGCCTTCTTTTCAGTGTGGTTCATGAACCTTAATAATTGGAATGACTGTTGGGACCGAATAACAGGGGGTGTCCGTGAGTTCTCACACAACTCACGTAGGCTCTCACATAGCCTAGGACACCTAACCCTTACGTTACGTGCAATTTAAAGTTTTGAGAAATAAAAGCAGCACGCAACACATAACCGGATCGCGCATGAGACACAACATGTGCGATCTGGTTTATTTATAACTTGAGCTGCAATAGCTCAGTGTTCTTGAATATAGTGCGCCGAGATACAGATTGAGTAATGAATTAAAATCATGCGGAAACTACTCAAACTGAACTCTTATAATCGAAAGCTTATTAACAGTTTTAAACGCAGTTGTAAAATATGCAATGCATATGAATGTAAATGCAAAAAGCTATATCGCGATACGCTGTGATTTGTTTATGGAAGTTCGGAGTTGAATCTCCTACGTCTCCCATTTTTACGCAATCGGGAAGGATCCACTAGAAGACTTTGATTACAGCGGCCCCCTGCTGCAACCCGATCCTACGACCAGCAGCCACAAGAACTCCTAGCCACCACTGCACACCAGCCCGCAAGCTGCGTGTGTCTAACTTCACTTCTTTCACGCCTCAGTGAGAAATGCTACACACACTTCTTTAACGTCTCAGTGCGAAAGATAACATATACTTGTTTAACGTCTATGTCCAAAGACTACAAGAAGAGTTTAAGATTTGATTCACTCTTTTTCTATTTCGTCAAATCTCAAATATATATGAGTAAATCGTGTGCGAGATTTATAGTGTATGCTCAATCTCTCGAAGATAAAATCTCACACACTGGGAAGTGCTCCTGTCTGAGATGGTTTCTCCAATGTCTTCCCAGAGCTTGTGCTGTCGAATTGATATGCCTTCGAAGCTTTCCATCGGTGCTCATATCTAAGCACTGAACCAGCTTGCACACCAGCTGCTACGTATTGTGCAATCTTGCAACTAGCACTGGTATGTGTTATGCATATTTCAATTTTTCATTTTTCATTTGCACAACACTCTCTCCGCTATCATGTGTCTCTTCTGCTTTCTTCTGCTCTTGATATATAAAGCCACTTTGCAGATTTTCCCGGTGGACACAAAGTTGTAGCCGTTGAAAAAGTCTTCTGACACTGTTGTACTTTGTGTCCTTTGGCTTTTAATGAATTGCAGGCTTTTCTTTACTTTAAGCACGTGAGCACTATACTTGAGAAGACAATACAATCAAATCGGTTTGAATACTGAAAAGCAATCTTCGTATAGTCTTGTATTCAAATCGCTTTGCTCGTAGATTTGATAGCATCTGTCATCTATACGAACTGGTTTGACATTAACCAGCTTGCCAGCTTATCTCCGTTCTGGTTTGCACTAAGCTGGTCTTTACTTCAAGCTGGTCGTTTCTTCAACTCTTCTGCTCTTGTTTGCAGCTGCTCTTGAGCTGATTTCTAATTTGCTCGTCATCTGCTCTTGTACACAACTGCTTTTGTTCTATTCTTTCCTGCTCTTGGCCACTGCTCTTCTTGCCAGGCTCGTTTGAACTTAAACAACTTGTTTATTTGCATCGAGCTGGATGATTCATTACACGAAGGCATTGCTGAGCTCTGAGGTTGTTTACCAGCTGGTTTCCATCCAAGCTGGTTACTTTTTCCACTACAGGAATCTACATATGTGAGACTACCTCGAGCTCGTCAAACTTCTCACAGATATCATACGGCCATCTGCCTCATCTCTATCATAAGCATCCAGCTTGACCAGATCTCTCGATCCGGTTTTCTCTTCTCTGAGCTGGCCTCCTTCAGGTCGAGATGGTTTGTCCTTAATCAGCTTGGCTCTATTCTTCTCATCAAGAGCCATTATGTTACTTGCTTGTTCTCTTGGTCCATTCAGACACCTCATCCAAACCATCAGCAAGCACACCTTTCTTTCACTGGTTTATTGAGCCAGTTTGTAGCGCCCCAAAATCCATAGGACCACATATTTAACCCTTTTCTATTTCAAGGGCTTATTTGATATTGCGTATTTCAGCCTTAAGTTTATTCGTTTTTTTTAACAGCTGATTTTCAGTTGTTGCTTTGAGACATGACGCGGAAGGTTTCCAGGCAGCTGTCGCCCGAGCATGAACACGAGCATATTCAGATTCTGGTTTAAAATGCCCTCAGCTGGACAAAAATAGTTCTTTTAAAATGTTGAGCAATCGGGTTTAAGTAATATGTTCATGAATGTTCTTCCTTCCGGTGGATGGTAACATCGGAACTTGACGCTATGTAATCGGAGTTGCTAGTCGAATCAGAAGTTAAGTCTGGTTTGATAGGCAACGACTAATAGCGCAGCCGTCATTTTGATGTTGCAACACCAAGTTTCCGTAGTTCCCCTTTTCAACAGTTATCTTTGTGTTAAGAAAATTCTAAGTGTTGCGTTCAGCCGTTGATATTTGTATATGTTCAGCCGTGAGTTGTCTTGCGTCTGAGTTGGGTTAATCCTTCATTATTGTTTATCTTACAGCATAGTTGACTACGGTCAACAACCAACAACTGATTTTTATCCAACAGTTGATTTTCTTAGAACCAACAGCTGATTTTTTTAGAACCAACAACTGATTTTCCTAGAACCAGCAGCTGATTTTCTTAGAACCAACAACTGATTTTCTTAGAACCAGCAGCTGATCTTAGAACCAACAGCTGATTTTCATAGAACCAACAGCTGATTCTTATCCAACGACTGATTCATTACCCAACATCTGATTCTTACACTAACGACGTCGTTTCATTTAATACATCTGTTTCAATGTTATCGAATATCCTTGCGTCTGTTTTACTATAATCATATTGTTTCCCTTAGCAAAAGCTGATTCCTTTTAGCGATAAGTCTCAGCAGTAGAACCCGATACTCGACAAAGTTTTAAAGAAGTTTTAAAGAAAGAATTTCAAAGCACTGCGAACCCGAACGATGATTTCAAAATCAAATTTCAACCAGCTATGAGTTTAAAGGAAGAACGTTTCAATTTAAGGATTTATGGCATAGATAACAGACGGTCACCATGGAGGGGCGAGCAGCTGTCCAGATGTCAGTTGCCCCTTCACCACGAGCTAAATGCTAAGGCTGATATCAGTAGTCACTTGATCAGGTGCACCACGGACCTAAGGAGAGCTTTTAAGCCATAAATTACAAGAAATTAAGAATGGGATCTGGGTCATCTTCCCCATTTCCAAGTTTAACGAAAGAAAGTTTATGAAAGCTGATGAATGACTTCCTTTAAACTGTTTTGTTAAGTTACGATATGTATGTCTACCTGCATTATGCGAAATTGTTATCTTTAGATTTTACTTGCTGAGCCCCTAGGCTCATTAGTTTTAAAATGGTGCAGGTGGGACAGAGCTGGGGCAGGCGGGAGGCAGCGACTGAACCAGCTGTGGTGATTGTGTTTATCTACGGCCGATATTTTTCCGCAGCAGCTGTTGTTGTTTTTGATCTTTTGTTAAGTCTGTATTAGATCAATTACAACAATAGTGAATTCATATAGAATTGCAAAGTTGTAATATCGCATTTTGCACTTTTGTAACATCTGTTATTAAAGAAATTGTTTCAGCGTTCCAGTATCTGGCGCCATATTATGTTTGTGTTTGAATTTTGATTTAGTTATAAGAAATACAGCTTATAACAATTCCCATTTATCCCTTCTTTTCTTTTTATTATTCTTTCGTGACCCCATTGTTGGCAATAATGGCGGATCCGGATCCCGTTTTCCGGGGGTGCAGCGGAAGTTAAAATTTTTGCCCCTAGATACGTTCAATACATTAAAATCAATCAATAAACCATTCATAGGGCGTTTATCGATTGTTACCTTGCTGGTGTCTAGGCGCCTGGCTCTAACCAGATTCACAGGGAATTCTGGCTCTTGAATTGTAGGCGGAGGTAGATCGTCTAATCAGGTCCACGACCGGAAACAAGAGTCCTCCGTCAGTCTGCACTAGAAGAGCTGACGGATTTTATCACGAACGGAATCTCCTCGTCGCGGTGATTGAAACAAGTCCGATCACGGGGCGGCGGCACGGCGGCGCGACGGCGGCGCAAAGGAGGAGGCGCGGCCGAGAGGTTTGGGAGAGGAGGGGGCGACGCACACAAGGGCTAGGGTTGGTGAGTGTTTTTTTGTGTAGCCCTAGGTCTAGCATAAGTAGACCAATGATGGGCTTTCACTAGCCCAATGGGCCTGGGGCGGGCCCAGGTCCATATGAACATTCGTTTCGACCGTACCACCTCGGCTTCATCACAATTCCGATCGACGATCAGATCGGACCGATCGACTCAATTTACAAAACTGAATATTATGATGCGAAAACAATTTTTCAGACCGCCTAGTCCAAAATTACAGTTTAGCCCCTCAACTTTGGGAAATCGTAATTTGACCCCTGTTGACTTTTAGGAAGTCGCACTCCCTAAAATCCTCCTCCTACCCTCAACACATTGAGCTCAGTTTCCGTGCGAGAATCATGAATAGAGTATTTTTGTGACCCTCAATGGTTCAGGGATACAGCTAGCCGTGGGCCCACAACCATTGTGACTCCGAAATCACAATTTCGGACTTGCCCATCGGATCATGGTAAAGCGCCCAGCAACATCGCCCCATGATCCCGTAGGTATCACTGATAGTGCCTGCAAGAACCAGTTGGTCGTGGTTAGCGTATTGTACGGTCCTTTCAACCAAGTATATCCCGATCAGATCAACGACCATTGGTAAATCGAGAGTCACTAGAGATCCGATAACTATGCATACATCTTGGAGATCGAATAGGTTACTAGGCAAACCCATTTACCTAAAACACATCCAGTACTCTGGCCAGAGATTTATACACTATTATCCCCTCAGATAGCATAGGATATCCACGCATGAAAGCGAGCGGTGAATCCTCGAAAACGAAGCATCGACTCCTACATGCATCGGGACCTTACCCAATCCTGCCGCCTAATGACCCCAAGTGAGTCGGAAAACGGGTCAAAGTGAGGCGCCTATCATGTATAGTCTCAATGACGTTTCGAGTAGTGAGGACTAATCAGTACAACCAAGACCACGGACTTATCCACTCGACAAATGCTAACCACTTGGAAAGTCCGAACGAGGGTAGTTCGATAGATCACCAGGTCACTATCCATCTGCATGCTCAGAACATCACAATGTTCCATACCAATGAAACATGGTACTTCAAATCGCAGATGCTAGTCTCAAGCTCGGGCGGCCTTATCCTCATTTTGATGGCCCAATCGACTAGGAACGAATTCAGAATACACAGTGACTATTAGATGTGTTTCAAGATAGCCATCATATCCACTATCACATCTAACATACACTATGGTGCATTATAGGTCTTTATCCAACATAATTGTTAACATTATAACATAATGAAAATAAAGAATGCCATAAATAAATGCGTATTTCATAAATAAAGATTGTCATATACAAGAGTCTATAAAACCCACACGCCACACGTTGGCTAGTTGGGCATCTACTCTAACAATCTCCCACTTGCCCTATAGCCAACTACTCATCAGACGCAGTCCCATTGTTTCGCGATGTTTTTCAAACAACGGTCCTGGCAAGGGCTTCGTAAGTGGATCAGCAATGTTGTCTGCAGAGACGACTCTCTCAACTGCTATATCACCTCTAGCCACAATATCACGGATTATGTGGTATTTCCTCAGTATATGTTTGGATCTTTGGTGAGACCTAGGCTCCTTTGCTTGCGCAACGGCACCCGTGTTGTCGCAGTACACCGGGACTGGACCAACTCCATCAGGAATGACGCCCAACTCTTGGACGAAATTCCTTATCCAAACCGCCTCCTTAGCAGCAGCTGATGCTGCGATGTACTCAGCCTCAGTGGTTGAATCCGCGATGGTGTCTTGCTTGGAACTCTTCCAAAAGACAGCACCACCATTGAGCATGAATACAAATCCAGAGGTTGACTTCGAATCATCCACGTCACATTGGAGGCTAGAATCCGTGTAGCCTTCCAATTTCAGTTCACCACCCCCATAGACCATGAACATATTCTTAGTCCTTCTTAAGTACTTAAGAATATCTTTCACAGCCTTCCAATGCATCTGGCCGGGGTTGGCCTGGTAACGGCTCGTGACACTCAGAGCATATGCGACATCCGGTCTAGTTGAGATCATGCCATACATAATACTACCTATTTGTTAGAGTAGATGCCCAACTAGCCAACTTGTGGCGTGTGGGTTTTATAGACTCTTGTACAAACGATCTTTATATATGATATTCGCATTTTCTTATATGGCATTCTTTACTTTCATTATGTGTGTAATGATTTACAATTGTGTTGAGTAATGACCTAGAATACACTAAAGCGTATGTTAGATGTGATAGTGGGTATGACGGCTATCATGAAACACATCTAATAGTCGCTGTGTATTCTGAACATGTTCCTAGTCGATTGGGCCGTCGAAATGAGGATAAGGCCGCCCGAGTTCGAGACTAGTATCTGCGATGTGAAGTACCATGTTTCATTGGTAGGGAACATTGTGATGTTCTGAGCATGCAGATAGATAGTGACCTGGTGATCTATCGAACTACCCTCGTTTGGACTTTCCAAGTGGTTACCATTTGTCGAGTGGATAAGTCCGAGGTCTTGGTTGTACTGATTAGTCCTCACGACTCGAAACGTCATTGAAACTCTACATGATAGGCGTCTCAA
>KV005833.1:0-12263 GCA_001598015.1 Dorcoceras hygrometricum
CGCGTTTACATCTACATCTGCTGAACAACCAGCAGACACACATACACAATCTACCAGCTGGTAACAGACGCAACATCCAAACGACGTCGCGCCAACTAATCTAAACGCAGTCGTTTAGTCCTCAACGCAACTATGCTAAAGCATCTGCTGATCACAACAAACGCAACCAGACTTCACGCAAACGACGGCGTTTCAGGAGTCTCGCGCTAAAACGCGCTTCTGCTGGATTCACCACGATCAGCTGCTAGCTCACAAAACCAGCTGACACGTCACCCAGCAGGTACCTCAAGTATGCGAAAATACAAAATCTCCAGAATTGTTCAACACACGAAAAGGAACCCGAAAATGCAACCCAAACACTCAAATAGAGATCTTTAACCAGCAGAACCTCTATTTATCGATTCCTTCCAACGATAAATCTCAATTACAAATCCAGGTCTCACAGATCAGGGGCAAACGGGTGGTGGAAACTAAATCAGCTGTGGTGTTGTGTTTATCGATGTCCAGCGTTTTCGTGTCCTAGATGTTGTTGTTGTTTTTGATCTTTTGTCAAGTCTGTATTAGATCCATTACCAACAATAGTAAATTCATATGGAATTTCGGAAGTTGTAATATCGCACTTTGCATTATATATGAAATCTGACGTTGAGAAATCTGTTCCGCTACTTATTGCTTGCCGCCATAGAATTTGTGTTTGTGTTTCGAAAATTTTAGTTATAAGAAATACAGCTTATAACAAATTGCCATTCAGCCCTTCTTTTCTTTCTATTAGATAAACACACGCACTTCCGGTTGGAACAGATTTCATCGACCGTTTCTCCAGAGCTGTGAGTTTATCTTATGTTTCAGAGCATTGTCTTTAAAATTTAGCATGTTCAGATAATTATGTTGTGGTAGATTATGGGCTATAGATTATAAGATGTCTGGCAGAGGAAGAGGTATAAGGGGTAATCCCTTAGATGAAACCAGCCCTGACAGTAATGCTAGCATCGCTCAACTACTAAGACTGCTGGTAGAACAAACCGGCAGGGGTAATGGCCAATATTCTAACAGTAGAGGACCAAGCCACTGGTTGCTGAGAGCTGGATTAAGTCAATGGAGGTTATTTTTTAGTACCTCCAGATGCCAGATTTGGATAGGCCTAGGTGCGCTATCTACATGTTGAGGGATGATTCCATGATTTGGTGGGAAGGAGCTAAGTTATCGGTGGATTTGACAAATCTTACTTGGGCAGATTTCAAGCAAGTGTTCTTTGAGCAATACTTCACAGCAGACAAGAGGTCTGAGTTGAAGAGGGAGTTTTTGACCTTGAAACAAGGAAGCATGACCGTACAGGAGTATGTGCGGATGTTTGAAAGAGGGTGTTACTTTGTGCCTCTTATAGGTAACGACCCAGAGGAAAAGCTAAGCCACTTTGTGGAAGGATTAAAGCCTATGTTCAAGATGAATGTTAGGCTATCTGTGCCCAAGACTTACAGAGAAGCAGTGGATAGAGCCCTGCGTATTGAGAGGGACTGGAAGGATGTGGATGAAGAGAGGCAACAGAAGAGACAGGCCTTCCAGCAGAAGGATCAGAGGCCGTTTAAGAGGCAGAATAAGAATCAGCAGAGGCCTCAAGAGCAGAGACCTCTATCGATACAACCCATTAGTGCGGTTCCTGCTAGTAACAACAGACCGGTGTGTCCCAAGTGTCAGAAAACACACCCTGGTCAACGCATACTTGGACAAAATGTTTGCTACAAATGTGGTTTGCCAGGGCATATTATGAAGAATTGCCCAAAGACAAAGCAGTTGGTGACCAGTAGAGCGTATGTAATGACAGCTAAGCAGGCCAATCCAGATTCGACGATAGTTACGGGTAAGATTTTGATTGCTGATTTGCCCTCTATAGCATTGATAGATTCAGGAGCTACCCATTATTTTATAGCAGCCAAGTTTGCTAAGAAGATACCCATCAGACCTGACAAGTAACTATAGGCTTTTGTGTAACAGTACCATCGGGAGAAGAGTTAGTATCCCATAATTTGTTTCGGGATTTAGAACTTAGGCTTCAACGGCGTTTGATTATCGCATATTTGATAATGCTACCAATTCCTGAGTTCGATATGATTTTGGGAATGGACTGGTTAACCAAGTATGGAGTAGTAATTGACTTTAAGTTCCGAATAGTAGTGGTTAACCCACCCGGAGGAGACCCATTTATGTTTGAGGCTAATCAGATTCGGAAGATTCCGCGTATTATTTCAGCTCTTAAGGCACAAAGTTGTTTGAGGAAAGGTGGGGTAGGACTTTTGATAAGTCTGTCGTCTTTAGCAACGATTAGTAAGACCCAAATTTCAGAGGTGGAGGTAGTAAATGAGTTTCTCGAGGTTTTTCTAGAGGATATACATGGACTACCACCAGATAGAGAGCTGGAATTTTCGATTGACTTAGTACCAGGAGAAGCCCCTGTATCTAGACCACCCTATCGTTTAGCCCCATCAGAAATGAAGGAGTTAAAGTAACAGATATTAGAAAAAGGGTTTATTAGACCAAGCACTTCACCTTGGGGAGCCCCTGTTCTTTTTGTTAAGAAGAAAGATGGGAGTTTGAGGTTATGTATAGACTATCGAGAGCTGAATAAGCTAACAATTAAGAATAAATATCCCCTTCCTAGGATTGAGGATCTTTTTGACCAGTTAAAGGGATCGATGGTCTTTTCTAAGATACGTCTTTAGCAACGATTAGTAAGACCCAACTTTCAGAGGTGGAGGTAGTAAATGAGTTTCTCTAGGTTTTTCCAGAGGATATACATGGACTACCACCAGATAGAGAACTGGAATTTTCGATTGACTTAGTACCAGGAGCAGCCCCTGTATCTAGACCACCCTATCGTTTAGCCCCATCAGAAATGAAGGAGTTAAAGTAACAGATACAAGATTTGTTAGAAAAAGGGTTTATTAGACCAAGCACTTCACCTTGGGGAGCCCCTGTTCTTTTTGTTAAGAAGAAAGACGGGAGTTTGAGGTTATGTATAGACTATCGAGAGCTGAATAAGCTAACAATTAAGAATAAATATCCCCTTCCTAGGATTGAGGATCTTTTTGACCAGTTAAAGGGATCGATGGTCTTTTCTAAGATAGACTTGAGATCTGGTTACCACCAGTTAAAGATTAAGGTAGCAGATATCTATAAGACAGCCTTTAGAACTCGTTATGGTCTCTATGAGTTCTTAGTGATGCCATTTGGTTTAACTAACGCTCCATCAGCTTTTATGGATTTGATGAATAGAGTTTTCCAATCCTTTTTGGATCAATTTGTAGTTGTGTTCATAGATGATATCTTAGTGTACTCTAAGACCAGATTTGAGCATGTCGAACACTTAAGGACAGTGCTCCATGTTTTGAAGAATAAGCGATTGTTTGCCAAGTTTTGTAAATGTGATTCTGGTTGGAGAAAGTAGCATTCTTAGGCCATATTATATATAAGGATGGACTGGAGGTAGACCCAGCTAACGTAGAAGCTGTTCGTGACTGGCCAGTACATAAATCTGTTTCAGAGGTTAGGAGATTCTTGGGATTAGCCGGATATTATAGGCGATTTATTCAAGGATTTTCCAAGATAGCAGTTCCCTTGACCTTGTTAACAAGAAAGCAGGTTAAGTATGATTGGACTTCAGATTGTCAATCCAGTTTTGATAAGTTAAAGCAAGCATTGATAGAAGCCCCTATGCTAACCATGCCCTCTGATCAAGGAAAGTTTGTCATCTATACAGATGCATCTAAGTTGGGTTTAGGTGCTGTACTGATGCAGGACCGTAAAGTGATTTCTTATGCTTCTAGACAACTTAATGATCATGAGAAGAATTATCCCACGCATGACTTAGAGTTGGCAGCTGTAGTCTTTTCCCTTAAAATATGGAGACATTACCTTTATGGGTAGAAGTGTGAGATATTCACTGACCATAAGAGCTTCAAATACTTTTTCACCCAGAAGGAACTTAATATGAGGCAGAGGAGATGGCTAGAGCTGGTGAAAGATTACGATTGTACAATCAGCTATCATCCAGTAAAGGCCAACGTGGTGGCTGATTCTTTAAGTAGGAAATCTATTGAGATAGCCCAGCTCTTTGTCCAGAGACTGTTGGCATCTGATATTGAGAAGTTTGGATTGGAATTAGTGCCCAGTGGTAGTAATGCGGTCTTGGCAGATCTCTCTATAAGATCAAATCTGATAGACCAGATTCGAGAGGGAGAACCAAAATACGAACAACTTCGGAAGTGGGTTAATCAAGATAAAGAAATAGGTAACAACCTCTACTTTTCTGAAGAAGGAGTAGTCAGATTTCATGGCAGGATCTGGGTGCCCCAAGTAGACACCCTGAGATCAGATCTGATGACAGAGGCCCATACAGCCCCATACTCTGTTCATCCAGGAAGTACTAAGATGTATAAGGACCTCCAAAATTTGTATTGGTGGCCAGGAATGAAGCGAGACATTTCCAGAGTTGTCTCTGAATGTTTGACTTGTCAATTGGTGAAAGCTGAACACCAAAGACCAGCGGGATTATTGAAGCCACTACCTATTCCAGAATGGAAATGAGAGTGTATACTATGGATTTGTAGTTGTTCTACCGAGGACTGTTCAAGGATATAACTCTATTTGGGTTATAATAGACAGACTCACTAAATCTGCTCACTTCTTACCAGTTAAGACAACATATGATGTGAGCAGATAGCCAGATTTGTATGTGAAGGAATAGTGAGGCTGCATGGAGTTCCAGTTTCGATAGTATCTGATAGAGATCCGAAGTTTACGTCAGCTTTCTGGAAGAGTTTGCATAGAGCTTTGGGTACGAAGTTGACTTTTAGCACAGCTTTTCAACCCCAGACAGATGGACAATCTGAACGGGTGATTCAGATTTTAGAAGATTTTCTCAGAGCTTGTATTGTGGATTTTTCAGAAAGTTGGGATTTAAAGCTACCGTTGGTAGAATTTGCGTATAACAACAGTTTCCAAGCTTCGATATAGATGGCTCCATATGAATCTCTCTATGATTGTAAATGTAGAACACCTCTTCACTGGGATGAGGTTGGTGAACGTGCTGGTTTAGGACCAGATGTGGTTGAGCAAATAGCAGAAGCTGTTAGAAAGATTAGGGAACGCATGAGAGCTCCCCAGAACAGACAGAAGAGTTATGTAGATAATAGGAGAAGAGAGTTAAGTTTTGAGGTTGGTGATCATGTATTCTTAAGAATAGCTCAGATGAAGGGAGTGATGCATTTTGGGAAGAAAGGAAAGCTGAGTCCAAGATGTATTGGACCCTATGAGATTCTGGAAAGAGTATGGACGTTAGCTTATCGTTTAGCATTGCCCCCGCATTTGTCGACAGTACATAGTGTTTTCCATGTATCAGCTTTGAGAAAGTATATTCCCAACCCACCGCACGTACTAAGTTATGAGCCAATCCAGTTAGCACTAGATTGAGTTACGAAGAGAGACCCGAGAGGATTCTTCTTGGAGAAATTAGAAAGTTAAGAAACCGTAGTATTCCTATGGTTAAGGTGCAATGGTCTAACCAATCAGAACGAGAAGCTACATGGGAGACCGAAGCTGCTATGCTTAGTCTTTATCCATATTTGTTTGGTAAATAAATTTCGAGGACGAAATTTCAATAAGGAGGGTAGAGTTGTAGCGTCCCAAAATCCATAGGACCACATAAATGAACCTTTTCTATTTTATAAGGGTCAAATTGATATTTCAGATTTTATTATGAGTTATTTTACTTACTTGAAAGCTGATTTCTTTAGTTACAGGAGTGAATTACGATGCAGGAAGTTCCAATGCAAATTTCACTCCAAGCGCAATACACGAGCAGTTTTTAGATTCTGTCGAAAATGATTTTAAAGAGAACGAATTGTATCTTTCAAAATCACTTGGTAAAAATTTCCAAACTAAAATATTGAGAGGGAATATTTAGCAAATTTCTCAAATATAGGCATGGTGTGTCATGCTTAATCATAACACCTCATCTGCCACTAATCCCTCTCCCATATATTACTGGTTTGAAAAGCAAAGTTCATTTCATTTGTGAAGAAAATACTTTCTTGTTCTCTCAAATATTTCTAAGGAACTCGTTGTGATTGCTTGAGGAGGATCTGTAGCGCCCCAAAATCCTAAATAATCACAAGTTGATTAGCCTTTCTTTTCCAAGGGCTGATTCGAGTTTGAGCAATCAGATTCTTTCTCTTTTTCAGCTTTAGATCAATGGTCAGAAGGTCCCGGAAGGATTTCGCCCAAGCACAATTTGATGGAATCCAGACTTTGTTCCTTTTGAAAATAAATCAAGGAGGAGGATCTGTAGCGCCCCAAAATCCTAAAGAATCACAAGTTGATTAGCCTTTCTTTTCCAAGGGCTGATTCGAGTTTGAGCAATCAGATTCTTTCTCTTTTTCAACTTTAGAGCAATGGTCAGAAGGTCCCGGAAGGATTTCGCCCAAGCACAATTTGATGGAATCCAGACTTTGTTCCTTTTGAAAATAAATCAAGGCCTTTAAACAGGGAGTTTTGTTTTTAATTGTGTCAAATTACAAATAAAAATAGTAGTGGGGGAGTTTTTATAAATATTTTATAATAAGGACAAGAGTTGGCACAGCAGCCATGCCTACTCGAGTATTTCCACCTACTACAAATCATTCTCCCTTGTATAAAATGATTTACGTGAGTCTCTGGATTCATTTGGTTGCACTTAAAACTTTTAGTTTCTCTAAAGTTAAGTAGTTTTTGGTGTGGTTGTGGAGACTTCCAACCGCGATCATCTGCACGTTGCGACCTTCATTCAGGCAAGTAACTTCGATTCTTGATGTATTGAGAAAACATATATTGCTAGTTGTTTCCTATGTATGCTTCAGTTCATTTAGCTTCAGTAATGTTGAGTTCGAGTTATGGATTCACTGCCTTGATACTTTAGTTTTGAGGAAACTCACAAGGAAGTTAACCAGAAATGATGTACTTTAAATTATACTGAGTTGTACAAATTCCAGAGTTCTTGTTTTCTGCAGTTCCATGAAGACTCTGGACATTTAATTTGAACGAACAAACAACGCTGATTCAATCAGGAGCAAGTCCTGATTTGATAAGCGAAGTTAGTTTGTTCGGATTCTGTCTAAGTCGAAGCATGGTTAGTGTCCATCAGCAGTTGCATTGTTTGCAATTCAGTAGTCGTATTGTTGCAAAATTCAGCAGTTGCCTTCTAGGATCAGCAGTTGCTTTTTTTTATTATTATTATATTCAACAGACGCACTGTTCATAACCAGCAGACGCATCCTATTTATTGCGACTGGTTTGCTTGCGACTGGTTTCTCTTGCGACTGGTTTGCTTGCGACTGGTTTCTCTTGCGACTGGTTTCTCTTGCGACTGGTTTGCTTGCGACTGGTTTCTCTTGCGACTGGTTCCTGTGTCTCTTGCGACTAGTTCATACCAACGTCTGCTTCTTAGCGTCGCCTGTTTTAGCACTTTCGAGTCTTTTCCTTAGAGTTGGTTTTCAACCCAAATAACTGTACACTCAGTAGCAATTTTAAAATAAAAATGAGTTTCATGGCAGTGATTCCACCAGATTCCAGTGATCGACTTTCGATCAAGAGCCAGTATATAGCTATTCCAAAAATAAGTAAAGTTCAGACTTCAGATTTATTGAGGACCCGGTCTTGGTGAAGGGACAGGATTACAGTAGGACCGGTATCCCTTCATGGAAGGTACAGGATTATGGAAATATTGTAATCCCTTCACAGAGAATTACTGATCAGTAGTTATCATGCTTCATGCACGAGGACCAACAGAGAGCCTCTAGTTCATAATTATTCAGTATAAGCAATTCAGATTCGAGTTTTGAATTGTCTTTGTTTAGCGAGTTTCAGTTCAGTCGCCTGCATTATGTATTTGTTATTTCCAGTTTTACTTGTTGAGCCTCTAGGCTCACTAGTTTTCTCAATGCAGGTGAGGCATCTCAGGAGCAGGCGGGAGGTGCAAGTTGATTCGGATTGGGGGAAATGTGTTTGTCAATGGCTGGAGTCTTCCGCAGAGGCATAGTCTTTTGTTGTTTTGGATCTTTTGTCATTGTATTAAGATCTGTTACAACAATTGAGAACTTATGTAAAGTCCAGTAGTTGTAACATCGTAGTTGCATTATGAATAGAAATCTGTTTGTCATCTGTTTTTTTTATTTTCCCTTGGCGCCATTAGCTTCGTTCCAGATTTCAGTTTATATATTCGAATTTGGTCCTTCCATTTGTTTTAAATTCTTAATTTTTCATACTTTGTTGACTCCCTTGGGTCTGGCGTCACAACTTGGTATCAGAGCGACGGTTCTGGATAAACACATCTTCCCAGTCTGAAGCAGCTTTCATCGTCCGCATCTCCTGGTTTGTGAGTTTTATTTTATGTTAAGAGTTCTTTCTCTTTCGAGTTCTGATCTTATTGTTGTGGTGGATTTCGGGCTATAGATTAAGATGTCAGGAAGAGGGAGAGGTAGAAGAAGCAACCTAGATGATGAAAAAAATCTAGATAGCAATGATCGAATTGCCCAACTCTTAGAACTAATGATAGAGCAATCCGCCCGAGGCAACGGCCAATCTTCTAGCAGCAGGGGACCACATTATGATGATTCCCAGGAGAGGCTTCGGAGACAGAAACCGCAGGAGTTTAGTGGTACTACAGAACCGCTGGTTGCTGAGAGCTGGATTAAATCCATGGAAGTAATTTTCGAGTACCTTCAGACTCCAGACTTGGATAGGACAAGGTGCACCATCTATATGTTAAGGGGTGACGCAATGATCTGGTGGGAGGGAGTGAAGTTGTTTGTAGACTTGGTGAATCTCTCGTGGGAAGTGTGAGACCTGGATTTGTAATCAAGATTAATCGTGAGAATTAATCGGTGTTTTGAGATTCTGGAGGTTTTTCGTATTTTTCAAGTATGGGGAGATATCTGTCAACAGACATGGTGACGTCATGTTTTCTGTTGTTGTGCGTTGGCGTAGCAATTGCTGACGTAAGCTTTGCTATTGAGTTAGCGCGTGCTGTTATTTGTATTGGTTGCTTTCGACAGCGATTGGATTGGTTTGTAACGACGTAGTTTAGATTAGTAGAAGCGACGCCATTTCAAGTAGCGAGCAGATATCTACTGTTGAGAAGTCTGCCAGCAGATAACGTAGGAACCAGTCGTGGGGAAACTAGCGTGTTTTTGTGTTGAGCGCTATACGACACCGTTTTGAGGAGTTAGTGACGTAAGCATATCTGTTTGATTTTGATCAGTAGAAGTCAACGTTAGTCAACGGCACTGTAGCTTGCGACTGGTGGTGGTTACTATAGCTTGCGTTTGGATAACCAGCTGTTGGCAGAAAGTATTACGTAAGCTATGCGACGTCGTTTTAATTAGTTGCAATGCTGCGTTTTAGATGTCGCGACTGGTACCAGCTTTTGGAAGGATTTCACGTGAGAGAAACCAGCCGATGGTTTTAGGCGACCAGCTGATGGCAGATATGATGACGTAAGCGGTGCAACGTCGTTTTGTTAAGTCGCTGCAACATCGTTTTGATTAGCGTTGTTTGAGAATTCAGCAGTTGGTTCTTTGAATCTGCTGGTTGTATTTGTTTGTTGGTGCCTGCTGGTTTTGTCGGTGGATGATTTAACCAGCTTTTGTGAGATGTATTTAAGGAAGACTTGGTCTTCGATTTCGAGCACCAGATTCCATACTTAGAATATTTTCCCTGATTGTGTTCTTCGCTTCGAACCCTAGGTTACTGTTCACAGTAGCTTTTCTCCGGCAATTCCCATCGTTTTCGGCCGTTGTTTGATACGTTCGAGGTAGCTTTGGACTCCTCTTGCAAAGCTCTATCATTCCATACCATTTTTAGAGGTTGTGGTTGGCTAGTTGAGGAACGTGAAGTTGCTGCCCGATTGTGCGTTTTGTAGTGCAGGTAGAACTTCGTTCCTTTGTGATGAGATCTTGTTCCCAGCATTGGTTTAAGCTTCCAGTAAGTTGTTTTGGTAGTAATTGCGTTGGTTGAGCGTGGCTCCCAGCCGTGAGCTTCTGTGATTGGCCGTGAGTTTCTGTGCAGCTTTTGAGATCTGTGTGTTGTGTATTTAGCAGGTTGCTATCCAGATCTCTCGGGCCTGTTTTGTAGTAATTGTTGCACAAAAGTATAAGGTACAGATCTGAGCTTGAAGTAGCTGGAATTGGCGTGAGATTGAATGCTAGATGGCTGCTTGTGCATTGATATGGATGTTGCTGTGTGTATATGTGATTGCTGTTGATTTTAGTTGCTATGTTTATGCATACACGCATTTCCCATATTGCATTCATATTTCGGTTGCAGCCATTGTTTCGTATCTTGTATTGCTGTTGTTGATTCTTACCAGGATGCGAGGGCGAGCGGCAATACCGCACTCTCATCTCCCTGCTGGGATCGTTAGCCACCATGAGCCGAGTGGTTAACTACCACAGTTCATGGTCGAGGCAACGGCAGGTTGAGTTCTTTGATGCATCTGGTATTCGGGTGTTGTATCACGGTGAGTGGCTCATTACCACACTGTGAACACACCCCGTGGACACTGTTGTTGCAGATTCTTGGAGCTGTACTTAAGTTCCTTAGTCTCCCTGCTGGGATCGTTAGCCACCATGAGCCGAGTGGTTAACTACCACAGTTCATGGTCGAGGCAACGGCAGGTTGAGTTCTTTGATGCATCTGGTATTCGGGTGTTGTATCACGGTGAGTGGCTCATTACCACACTGTGAACACACCCCGTGGACACTGTTGTTGCAGATTCTTGGAGCTGTACTTAAGTTCCTTAGCTCCCTTGTTGGTTGAGCCTTCTGTTGATATCCGGTGTCTCATGCTTAGCATCTGCATTTTATCTTATGCATTCTTTTAGCTATTTCTGTTGCTCTCCGTACTGGGGTTTGACCCCATGTCCCTCTGGGGCTTGGTTTGTTTCCTTGTTTGTGTTGTTTTCAGGGAACCCAGGTTTTACAGCTGGTCGTGGTTTTAATCCAGCTGGTGGTTCCCCAGGAGGTGGTTAGCGTGTCCCAGTTGCGTATAGCATATTTATATATATGTATCAGTTAGCCAGGGGGATGCCCTGTGCTTTGTTATTTGTATCCAGTAGTTGGAGTCTGATACATGTTATGGCTGTTGTAAGCTATACTGTTGTTGTTTTTACGTACTGGGATATATTTTGAGTATCGCTCTATTTTCAAGTATATTGTTTTAAACCGTCAGGCCAAAAGCGAAAATTTTACCCGCTTTTTGATAGCTTCCGCATGTGTTGGTATGATTTTACTCTGTTTCGAGCACGAGGCCTTACATTTTTGGTAATCGAGCTTAAGCTGGGATAAGCTCAATTTCTTTGATCTCACTCGAGTCTAGGCACAGTGTGGTGTGTTGTATGTGCTTGGTTATGTGACTACGTGCTGCATAATTCTGTGTTATATGCTATCTATGCCGTATCTGTTCTGTTTTGCTTGATCCTGTTGAGTGTTTTCGTAGATGCCTCCTAGACGTCGTGGTAGAGGTAGGGGGCAGTTTCAGGAGTCAGGAGGGCAGAATGAGGATCGGTATAGTGCTCGTACTCAGACTCGTGAGAGTAGTGATGAAGAAGAGGTTGCGGCTACGGCACCTCCGGTAGAGAGGATGGATGTGGTGATCGCTCGGTTTCAGAGGATGAACCCTCCAGTCTTCAATGGTGATGAGTCCAGTGAGGATGCGGACTCGTGGCTCCGGAACGTCATCTTTCTTTTCGATCGATGTCAGTATGATGATGAGCTCCGTTTGAGTTTAATGATTCTACTGCTTAGGAAGGCCGCAGAGCGCTGGTGGCGAGGAGCTTCTAGTACATTGGAGGAGACTGGTGTCGGGATCTCTTGGAACAGTTTTTGCGAGACCTTCCGGTAGGAGTATGTAACCGAGTCTTATGTGAACGCCTGGGAGCGGGAGTTCGACCATCTGGAGCAGGATTCGATGACTGTTCGGGAGTACGCTAGGAAGTTCTATTCTCTGTTGGTGTATGTTCCCCATGTTTCTGGCCGGGAGAGGGCCAAGCGGACTCGATTTCTTGAGGGCTTGAATGAAGAGTTGTATCAGATGGTTTTGACTAGTAAGCCCAAGACTTACGCTGAGGCTGTGGACAGTGCCATTGACATTGAGGAAGGTTTGCGTAGCCGTCGTGCTCGTCGGCAACAGGCACCGCAGGGTGGTCGTCCTGCTATTCAGGGAGCGCAGTCTTCTCA
>KV005835.1:0-13405 GCA_001598015.1 Dorcoceras hygrometricum
TCACTATGATTGTTGGATGCAGATGAGGCGGAAATTGAGATTGAGGGGCAGGATTCCTGAGTGGGCTGCAGTCGAGCTTGGCACATACCCAGCGACCTGCGTTTTTTCGTTTGAGTTCGGCAGTGATGTTTTGTTTGGCGAGATACATTGTTTTTAAGTTGTTTTATTTAAATTGGACGGATTTGATGACCTAGCTTGATTTTAAATTTCTGCGCAGGTTTTTAAACCGTTATTTTGTTGGGAGGTTTGAGTATTCATATATGTTATTTGATTGATATTCTAACTAGAAACTTTCATGAACTTGGCAGCCAAAGCATAGATCTAGACGTGAGGGAAGGAGTGGAGTCGTGAGGGTGGGAGATCGGTCATGGAAGGAGAGTCACGGATTCTCCTCGTTCCCTTTGGCTTCGGGTGAGCGTGCAAGGTCTAGGTGTGGCTGGGAACGGCCCCTGGACAGAGCAGGTTAAGCCCTTGAGGCCTTGGTGAACGAGGGGCTGCGTGAAGGGGCTGTTGTGTCGTTGAGGTTTCATTGAGTATGTGTAGTTAGGGTTTTGAGTGATCATGTTTAGTTTGTGGTCATGGGCTGCGTCCAAAAGGGTTATGGGAAGGTCCTGGGGTTGTTTGGGGTCTGGTCGTGCCCTTTGGTCGAAAGGAGTGGTCAGTTTAGAGAAATTTGACAGCACCTAGGCTGGTTTGCCCCCTGTGCGCGACCAGCGTGGTTGCAGACGTTGGGTTGGTCACACCCGTAACTATTTTTGAGATTTCTTTGTTCCAGTAGCTAGCCCGTCGAGTTAGGGTTATGTGGGTCCAAGTTTGAGGTCATTTGGTTAAGAAACGGATTTTATATTTACGGTTTTATCGCGCAGAGTGGGTTCTTTCGGGGCATTTTCGGGAAAGTGGGGAATTTGAGTCTTAGGGGCTGCCAAAATTCGTGAATTGTTTTATTTGATGTTTTAAGCTTGTTTTCAGTTGATTTAAAGCCTTTTTAGCATTTTTGTGATTTATGGAATTTTCGGAAATTATTTATGGTATAAAATCTCTAAAAATTATAAATTCAGTATGCTTGACTATTTTATGCCATTGTTGATGTTTATAAAATGTTTTATGAGCAGAAAGTTATGATTTAAGGAATAAATATTTTTGAGGAATTTTGAGGAATTATTTTGAGGCATGAATGAGAAAAATAAACTTTTGAATGATGAGACTTGATTGTGGTTTTTCTATGACGGATATGGGATCGGGAGACGTTCCGCTTGCCATATAAAAATGACGGGTCTGGGCTTCAGATAAGTACTGAAGTGCCTTTCCAACTGACGGGTCTGGGCTCCAGATAAGTACTGGAGTGCCTTTCCAACATAGTACTAGTGTTTATTAGCTTGATCAAGCGACTTGAGGTTGAGGGACCACAGTCGAGGAACGGAATTCACGAGAAAAAATGTTTTAGCAAATTTATTTTTATGCATGCAAATATTTTAACGTTATTGAGAATTTATATGCTTATGCTTTTAAATTTCAGAAAAGGAATTATTTTAAGTACGACTATTTTATGTGCATGTGCATGTACTATTTATTATTCGTTATTCCCGAGTTTTGTACTTGTTGAGTCTTTAGACTCACTATGCTTGTTGGATGCAGAGGAGGCTGAGATTGAGATCGAGGGGCAGGAAATTTCTGCGCAGGTTTTTAAACCGTTATTTTGTTGGGAGGTTTGAGTATTCTTTTACACTTTATTTTAAAGTCATCTGTGAGTTGGTGTTATTAGTTGTTTAAAAAAAAATAAATAAAAATTTATCCAGCCTTTTTCCGCATTAGAAATCCCTTTTAAAATGATTGGTTTAGCAGTCGTAGTTAGAGGGACGTTTCACCCCAAGCATACGAATCTCGCCTGAAATAGAAACGTCACACAGATACGCGTTTACGGTCATACTAAATCCCAAAAAGCAGATTAGATACCTAAAACAGTTCTAAGTTCGCTAGTCCTATCCGTCAAAGTTCTCAAGCCAAGTCCTAGAAGTCTTACAGTTCCCACCTATGTTCACCTAGCAACCAAGGCAACAAGTTTCCTAGCAGTGCTCTATCTAGCATGCAGTTCTAAAACACCAAGTTAATGACATGGCAAAACACGGAAACGACTGAAATCTAAACGAATACCTGAGAGCAAAGTCGTGTCTGTATATGCAACCTCAGCCTGCATCACGAACACACGGCCAGTACCCTGTCTCCTCTTAGGGCAGTCCCTAGAAACATGCCCTGACTCCTTGCAGTGAAAACACCTGCCAGTCCCTATCATACAAGGTCCTGGATGCCGCTTACTGCACTCCTTGCATACTGGAAACTCTGCAGGTCTAGGGGCGCTGGTCCCCTGCTGCTGCGGCCTCTGCTGCTGCTGATATGGGCCCTTAGTAGGCCCCTGAATAGGTCTCTTCGCCGGTGGATGCGAAGACTGGCCCTTGACGGGCTGCTGCATCTGTCTCTTCTTCTGAAAGTCCTCCCTCATATCCTTCCGGCCCCTCTCAGACCGGTAACCCTGTTCACTTCCGCCATATAGGTCTCCACGTCCGCCATGTTGACATCGTGGCAGATGCCAGGTCGCAGTACATCAGTAAACTGCCTCAACTTCTCACTCTCAACGGTAGCAATCGACGGCACAAAGGTACACCCTCGCTCAAACAGCCTCACATACTCGGCAACCGACTTGTCTCCCTGGCGGAGACTCACAAACTCCCGAATCAGCTGGCTCCGGGCATCTACAGAAAAATACTTCTCGTAAAAGACTGAACTCTCCCCAAGACAGGCTCTCCAGATACAGCCCAACCACTGCGCCCTTCCACCATAGGGCAGTGTCTCCCTTCAGCATGAAAATAGCACATCGGACCTTGTCGGCGTCCGCCAGCCCCATGTAGTCATATATAGTCTCCATGGATCGAATCCACTCCTCGCAACAAGTGGATCAGTTGTGCCAGCAAACTCTTTAGGTCCCTGCTTGCGGAACCTCTCTGCAACGTCCTCTTCATGCGACTTCCCGTGTCGCTTTGACTGACACTCCAATAGCCTGGTAATCCCAGCTAGCATGTCCACGCTAGATCGCTCATATGGAGTCAACTGAGGTGGTGGGGGAGGAGGAAGTGTAGCACCATCCTGTGGGGTCCTAGCACGTCGGGGAGACATTGTTCTGGTACACCAAAACCTTATCACGTAAATCTAAGTGCATGCCTAAGCGTCTAATTTTAAAACTCTAAGGCCAAAACTCATGTAAGGTTAAATGCAGCATGCTAACATAAACATAAATGATAAAATGATAAAACTCACAGACTGGTAGTGCGACTTCTGAGCTCCACGCAGCAGGCAAGTACCCCAACAGAACCACCGCCATGATACCAACTGAAACGAACCGAACTCTAGAATTTTTTTTTAAACATATGCGGAAGCAAACATAAACTTAAGGTATGACTCGTTCCTTTCTAAAATATTTCTAAATCATTTTCCCAAATATTCTTTAAACATAAATAAAGGAATATTTAAAACGTTGAAACATTTAAGCGGAATAAATTCACTGAGTAAAAATACTGAAAGTAAACATGTTTAAAAACCAATATCTGAAACTGTATCATGACAGACTAAAAACATAAAGTCGGCGACGGGGTACTGCTGCAACAGGCGCTAGACGTCCTCACCGCCAGTCGGGATGTGCTCATCGGCAGGATCATCAACTGCATCATTTAAACCTAGTGAGCCTAGAGGCTCAGAATGCTCTATCGTAATACATAACGAAGTACATACTAATAAAATCGCATGCAAGCACATACTTGTAATTAAAATAACGTTAAAGCGTGAATGCGTGAATGATCTTAAAACATTTCATATCGTACATTTCATATCATAACATATCATATAACCTATAATGCATGGCATAACGCAACCTGAAAAATGTATGAGTCGTATCAGTGAATGTGAGCGGGCGTATGACTGATCAGTCGTAATAACCAACGTACGTGGCGGTGTGGTTCACCCCGATATCACACGAGGATCCCTATATGTCACACCTCCTATAATTGCCACTTCACCATGTCGTGATCACATGGGTCCATAGGCCCTATAATCACCTAAAAACAGGGGATCCCCGTGCCCGGCTACCTGACTAACTCCCATCGTAGACTTTGCCACAACACTTCAATACCTCGGGTTTTAACTTAAAAAAATATGCCTATCATTTCATAAAATCTCATGATGCGTGAATTTCTTAAAATCGTGTAATTTAAAACTTAGCCCATTAATGTATGTTTAATCATTTTCTTGAAAACGTTTACGTACATAAAATACTACATATATAATTAAATATACACTTACGGGCTTCTATATTTTTCTAATTCGGTCAAGGATTGATTCCGGGGCCAGGATCACCACTTCTAGACCAAACATCGCTCTAAACTCGACCGATGAAACAAATGTTCATCACTTTTTCCCATTTCGTCTATTTTCTTTAAATTTTTGATTTCTTAAAATCAAGACTAAAAGGGGCTAATAAAACCAATTTTGACTTCTAGAAATCAATTTAGGACTTATTAAAATAGATTTTGGCTTTTAAAATCAATTTAAATCAATTTTGACCTCGAAAGCCGATTTTGACCAAAAGACCGATTTTGACCAAATTAAATCCCAAAAGTCGATTTTAACTCCAATAAAATACCAAAGGCCCTAATTTTTACTAAAAACTTAAAATTAAACATAACTTAAATTATTTAAAAGTTTTGACTCAATTTTGACCTTCTAGCTAATTTCTTTAAAATTGGACATTTGACACATTAATTAAAATAACAGGTCCATAATTAAAATAACTTGACCCCATTAAAAAATATTTGACTCGAGACTCGATGAACTGATCCGGTCCAACCGAACCAGCCAAAACCGGTTCAGTCAGACCGAACATAGCAATTTAAACCCTAAAACGAAAATCACACACACACGCAAGCGTGCAGCCGCGACCAGCCGCCGACATTGCATTCGTTGGCTGGACCACCCCTAGGTCTAGGTGGTTCCAACTGTACCAGCCATGACCCCTGTCGTGGACCACACAGGGCGTACGATCGATTGAAAGGCGGCGCACAGCACTGCGCAGAAAACACATAGCGCGCGGTGTTCGTTTTCTAGCCACCGGTTAGACCACTAACTCCCATATTTGGACCACTCCTATCCATCCCTAGGACTCCCATGAACCTCCTGAGATCGAGCCATGACCCCTAAGGCAGCCTCTCGACCGAAGTCATGCAAAGAAAATCAAACAAAAAAGCCATGGTGCTACATGAGGTATGCATGGATCATGAAAAAAATGTATAGATTAGAAATAATCACATAAAATCCAAGCATATTTTCATAAAAACCGAATACTATGATTTAAATGGCGAGGAAAAGAATTGATATCACATGCCTGGGTTGAAGAAGACGTAGATCTGCGAGGTACGGACGTTCTAGACACGAGATCGGGGCGCCGCCGGATTTGGATCACCAAGACCCTTCAAAGTCTGAATATTTTCGAAAGTTTGTGTGCTAATTGAGTGGAGAGGACGGCTGGTTATGTGGAGAGGAGGCTAGGTTTGTGTAAACTTGTGTTTAAGGAATAATGAAAGTGTCTAAAATGACCCCTATTATTTTAAATTAAATAAGTACAAGCTTGCCCCTATAATTAAATTAAAAAGGTGTTTAAAACTCATACTTGGGCTTTAAAGATTACAAAATTTCGAAATCTAGGCCTCCTTATAATTTAAAATGCCTTAAAACTCAATATACCAACCCGTATAGGTGAAAAACGAGTCCCCCTCCAAAATAGTTATAAAAATCCTAATTTTCAAAAATATTTGCTTAAAATAAAATAATTTCATTCTTAAAATCCCATAACTTAAAAATCTCAAAATCATTTTCATTCCGGTCGACCCTAATCTCGTCCACACGTCCGTACTCAAGCAGGCTGAAAAATGACACATGCATAACATGCAGCATAAAATCATAAATAAATCACATAATAAGGCATGTAATCATTTAAAAAAATTATCTCCCTAGTCATGCACTCATTTCTACGTAGTCAGGAAATTCTAGGCGTTACAGAAAGTCTGCAGGTCGTGTAAAAATCTAAGAATTGCACTAAGATCAGAAGTATCAAAAGTCTCTTTCTCTATGAATCTGCTCATCCTTTTATACTCATGAATTCAAACGATAGCAGCATAAAATTTTCTTTAAGCTGTGGTTGTGAACAACCCAGTGGTCTGTTCTTGATTTTCTATTGAGTTATGACTCAGAAGCTCTCCATAGGTCAGTCGCGTGCACAAACTCATCTGTAAACAGGCTCTGGGAATAAATCTCAACTTTACTAAGTGAAGGGGCACAAAGCTTCATCAACCAACATCCTCACCCTTCCTATGTTAAGGGGCACACTAGTTCGTCAGCCTCGTCCTCACCCTTCTTATGTGAAGGGGCACACTGGTTCGTCAGCCATCATCCACACCTTTACTATGCTGACCGTCTGATATTTTTGCCATAAATCACTTTAAATTTTGAAACTTTACTTCCTTTAAAACTTTATGTAAAAATTTCTTTACTTTATGTAAATCTTCTTTTCTCTGATCTGAAACATATCGCTTTCAAATTGTTAGAGTAGGTGACCAACTAGACAACTTGTGGCGTGTGGGCTCTTTGATGCCTCTTTGTGTAAAACAATCTTTATTTATGAAATTCAAGTTTTATATGGCATTATTTATCGTCATTGTTATTAATGTTAACAATTGTGTTGGATAAAGACCTAGAATGCACCATACCGTATGTTAGATGTGATAGTGGATATGATGGCTATCATGAAATACATCTAATAGTCACTGTGTATTCTAAACTTGTTCCTAGTCGATTGAGCCGTCAAAATGAGGATAAGACCGCCCGAGTTCGAGACTAGCATCTGTGATGTGAAGTACCACGTTTCATTGGTAGGGAACATTGTGATGTTCTGAGCATGCAGATGGATGGTTTGCCTGGCAAACTATCGAACTACCCTAGTTCGGATTCTCCAAGTGGTTATCATTTGTCGAGTGGAGAGTCCGAGATCTTGGTTGTATGGATAGTCCTTACTACTCGAAACATCATTGAGACTCTACATGATTAGTCACCTCACTTTGACTCGTTTACCGACTCCATGAGGGTCATCAGATGTCGAGATTGGATGAGGTCACAAAGCATGTGGGAGTCGATGCTTTGTTGTCGAGGATTCACCGCTCGCCTTAGTGCGTGGATATCCTATGCTATCAGTCCGAGATCTTGGTTGTATGGATAGTCCTTACTACTCGAAACATCATTGAGACTCTACATGATTAGTCACCTCACTTTGACTCGTTTACCGACTCCATGAGGGTCATCAGATGTCGAGATTGGATGAGGTCATGAAGCATGTGGGAGTCGATGCTTTGTTGTCGAGGATTCACCGCTCGCCTTAGTGCGTGGATATCCTATGTTATCTGAGGAGGTAATAGTGTGACAAATCTCTGGCGAGAGTAATCTTATGCTTTAGTGTAAATGAGTTTACCTAGTAGCACTCGCGATGTCGCTATTCTGATCTCCAAGATGTATGCATGGCTATCGAATCTCTAACGACTCTTGATTTACCAATGGTCGACGATCGGGATATATGAGATGAAAGGATCATACTATACGCTAACCATGACCGACTGGTTCTTGCAGACACTATCAGTGATACCTAGGGGATCATGGAGCGATGTTGCTAGGCGCTTTACCATGGTCCGATGGGTAGATCAGAAAATTGTGTTTTCTGATTCACAATGAGTTGTGAGCCCACGACTAGCAGTATCCCTGAACCATTGAGAGTCACACAGTGTACTGTTTTACCAATTCCCATGCAGACAAGGAAATTGAGCTCAATTTGTTGAGTACATTAGGAGGAAGGATGGAATTGTGACTTCCTAAATTAAGTGGCGGTGGAAATGAGATTTCCTTAAGCTTGGACTAATATGACTATCCTTAAAACTTATAGGGGCCTAACTGCTATTTTGGATTAGGTGGTCTGAAAATTTATTTTTGCATCATGATGTTCAGTTTTGTAAACTGTATAGATCGGTTTGATCTGATCGTCGATCGGGATCATGATGAAGCCACAACGATGGACTTGAAACCAATGTTCACTGGGCCTGGGCACGACCCAAGCCCATTAACATGGTTTAAACCCATGAAAAATCTATAAATAGGGGCCGTGGGGTATTTATTTAATAACACTCCAAAAGCTGTTTGCAAAATCTCCCCTCTCCCCCTCTCCCTTCTCCCGCCGCCGTCGCCGCACTTCGCTGCAATCGTCCCGGCGAGGAGATTCTGCTCACGAAATCTTCGTTGGAGTTCTAGTGAATTCCAACAAAGGAATTGGAAAACCGGTCGTGGACCGGATTAAGAGCAACCAATGAAGTGCTATTTCCATTGGAGGAATAGTCGGATCCAGGTGCCCAGTCGCCAGACAGATAACAGTTTAAACATCTGTTATTCATGTTTATGTGTTTAAATTGTTTAAAATATCCAGATCCGTTTAATGTATTGACCGTTCCCGGGCACAAACTGTGACGCCCCAAAATCCATAGGACCACAATTTTAACCCTTTTTATTTCCATGTTGATATTTTCATGTTCAGATTTCAGCTTAAGTTCATGTTATTTGTAAAGAGCAGATTTTCTTTATTTCAAAGATTGGAGACATGATTCAGAAGGTTTCCGGGCAGATTTCGCCTCAAGCACAACTCGAGCAGATTCAGATTTCGAAAATGAAATGCTTCGAATTGAGCAAATTGTTCTCCTCAAAATCTTTTGGCAAACTCCAAATTTAAAACAGTATATGAGAGCCTTTTACAAATCTTTCAAAAAGGACAATTAATTGGTAGGATATCCCATGCCTACTCGAGTGTTTTCACCTAATGTCAATCATGCTCTCTTATATGATTGTCTACGTGAAGTTTGAGTTCATTTTCACTTGTAAATAAAATCTTCATTCTCTCAAACTCTTTAGAGCTCGTCGTGGGTGCTTGAGGAGATTGTCTGCAATAACCAGTTGTCTTCGTGTTTTCCAGTGTTAAGGCAAGTAAAAATCCGATTCTTGCTACGCCATTTAAAGCATATATTGTTTTCCTCAGTTCTGTTTGCTTGCCTGTTTATGTTAAAGATATAGCAATGTTCAAGCATGTTTATGAAAATGAAAGATCGGGTTCATTATTGTTTTCTATTTTAAAAGAATTCCAGTATGTTTTAGCGCAGATGTTGATGTTGTTTTCAAAACATTGAGCATTCAGATTCTAGTTCCTTGAAAGATTTTGTTCTTCTTCTTGGTGAATTGCGACATCTAGACTTGACTCCAAGTAATCGGCGATGCTGGTCAAATCGGGATTTTGTTCCGATTATATAGGAGGAGCTGGTATCTTGGACGTCGTCGAGATGTTGCAGCACTAGTTCAGTAGCCAATTCTGTTTTTCTACGCTAGCGACAAGGTTCTATGATCAAATCTGAAATTCCCATGCCAAATCTGAATTTCCCTGTCAAGTCTGTTTGTTTTTCAGATGATCAATCTGTTTCGTGAGTCAAATATGTTTTACTCCTAGAATACTATTTCTACAGTCACGTCTGTTTTCCCCACTAGCGATACCAACTCAGAATCCAAATCTGTGTTACGCTAGCACTACATTCTATAGTCAAATCTGCTTCAATGCTAGCGCTATTACATCTAAAGTCAAATCCGATCACGCTAACGATATTGTTCCTTTATGCCAAATCTGTTTTAACGTTAGCGATACCATAGTCGAATCTGTCTAACGACCAAGATCTGTTTTGTGCCCGAGTACTATTTTCGTTAGTCAAATCTGTTTTCACTCCAGCAATCAATTCCTAGTAGTCGAATTAGATGCCCAGTGAGATTTTAAAGAGAAGCGAGTTTCCAAATGTAGTGAACCCCGATGATGTTCAAATATGTTTTCTTTCAAATATGAGTTTAAAGAAAGAAATGTTTAGTTTTAAAGGATTTATGGCGTAGATAACATACGGTCACAATGAAAGGGTGAGCAGCTGTCAAAAGTGTCAGTTGCCCCTTCACCACGGAAGGGTGAGCAGTCGTCAAGAGTGTCGGTTGCCCCTTCATATAGGGCTTCATGCCATAAAGACTGAATTCAGAAGTAACTTGATCAAGTGCCTATGGACCTAAGGAGAGCTTCTAAGCCATAAATCACAAGAAAATGATGATGAGATCTGGGTTATTTTCCCGAATCTATTTTTACGAAAGATGTTTACAATTAAATGCCTTCCTTTAAACTAAGTTATGTCAAGCTATGAAGACGTTTGCCTGCATTAAGTGATTTTGTTATCCTCAGATTTTACTTGTTGAGCCTCTAGGCTCATTAGCTTTTAAATGGTGCAGGTGAGACAGATATGGGGCAGACGGGCGGCGGGAACTGAACCAGCTGTGATGATTGTGTTTATCAATGGCCAGCGATTCCGTGTCTTAGATGTTGTTGTTTTTGATCTTTTGACAAATCTGTATTAGATCAATTACAACAATGTTGAATTCATATAGAATTCCATTAGTTTTAATATCGCACATTGAAATTTATATCAAATCTGTCATTTGGCGCCAATTTGTGTTTGCGTTTCGAATTTTCTGTGTAAGGAATATAGCTTACACAATTATCATTCAACCCTTCGTTTCCTTTTGTTATTCAAATCTGTTGACCCCATGGGCGTGGGCGTCACACAAACATTTTAAACTTCCCCTGTGCCCCGGGAGCGAGATCCGGATCCGACACCGAGCGCCAACAGTGGTATCAGAGATTTGGCCCGATCTGTCAATACACCATTCTACCTGTATTTGCATCAAAATCTTGGTTTTTCAAAAAAAATTTTTTTCCGGGAGCACGCTGCCAACCACCGCGCGCACGTCGCGCACGCCTGCCTCGCGCATATCGCGGGGGCCGGTGCGTGCATAACGTGCGCAAGTTGCGGCGGGAATTGCGTGCCTGTCGCCCACGCCCCGCACGCACATCTCGGCGTGCGTTGCGCGCCTGTCGCGCACGCCGCGAGTGCACACCTCGTCGGACGTTGCCAAGACCCGTGCGGGAAAGTCGCACACGGGGCTACGCACATCTTCCGCCCCTCTTGTGTGCACTGGTCGTGCAGGTGACCGCCCACCCGTGCGCGCACGGCGTTCAGCACGTGTGCGGCGGTTCCGGGTCGGTGATGCTGCGTCGGAATTTGATTCCTAGGGTTTTTTCGGGCCTGTCCCGGGCGGGCCGATACTTGCTATCGAGCTTTTTGGTTGGACCAAAATTATTGTTGAAAAATTTTGAGATATTGGACCTAAAATTGTTTTAAGCACAAAATAATTTTAGGCAATTAATTAAATAACAAAATATGATTTGATTTATAAAATATGATTTTATATTTAAAATATGATTTTGTTGTATAATGTCAAATTTGATTTTATTGTCTATATATGTCGAGCATGATTTGGTTGCATAATTTATGTTAGTAAATCTAATTAGTTATGTAAATTGCATGATTATCTTGATTTGTTTTATGGTTTTGAATCCACATGATATTTTAAATCTGATTTAAAATATGAGACCTAAATTTACAAAAATGCAAATCCCTCATTTTAAATATGATATAAAATTAATATCAAGAATAAAGTTTCATGATTAAAATTGAAAGATCTTAGTTTATTGATAATTATGAATAAATTGATAAAACATGATCTAAGGGAGTCCTTTATAGACTGGCTTAAAATGACTTGTACCGGTTAAGTCTCCCTGAAGGGCGTTGCTTTGTCTAAGGAAGTTGGTTTTTAAGTGGGCTTTAGCCCATCCAACTACCTGGAAGTACTTTCGGAAGATGCTAATCACTAGATTCTAAATTGATCATAAAAGAAAAGATTATTCAACAAGATCATGGGGCTAGGGAACTTATATACTGTTTAAAATTTCCTACCTTCCATCAACAATGGGGTGTACGAAGATGCTGCCCGTATGCATGGCCCGACTCATATTATTGAGGGGGTATGTATGCCGGAAAGCTGTACACTCTATTGACACTTGCTGTGAGTTGGTTGGAACTCCCTTTAACGTTGGCTCATATTATTGGGGACATTAAGGGGACCGTCCATCAAGACTCAACATTGATGGGTCATCTTGACACGTGATATTAATCAGCGTCATATTATTGGGCCTTTACTGGACGTGAGGTAAATACATGGAGGTTACACCCGGCTCTATTGGGCTCTACCTTTTGGGGGTCATAGTTGGCTGATATTATTCGGGACTGTGATTCTCGATTGGGCTCCGTGTACCTGCTAAGGAAACTGGCTTTCCCGATTTCATTAAAGGGTGGTGAAATCGTTAAAAATAGTGGGAGGGTAATTCAAAAAATAAAATGACCATGTTTTATGTCTTAGTGAATTTCTATAAATTGTTAGAAATGGATGTCTATTTTATCTTAGGATATATACTGCTTAAAATGTATTCGATCAAAAATCCACTCGCTGCTATACTGGATAGCAACAAGTTAACTGGCGCTAACTACCTGGATTGGTTGCACAATCTCAAGATTGTCTTGGCTTCGGAGAAGCTACTCTACAGCTAGATAAAAGCCCTCCGAAGGAAGCATTTGCCGACGTCAGTCCTGAAGAGCTGGCAAGACTTGAGAAATGGTGGGACCATGATCTCAAGGCTAAGTGTTACATGTTGGCTTCTATGTCCAACGAACTGCAACGACAATTTGAGGATGCTGAGCATGCTGGTGACATACACTTGCACCTCAAAGAGCTGTATGGGGAGAACTCTCGGGTGGAGAGGTTTACTACTATCAAGGAGCTCATGAGTGGCCTCATGCGCGAGGGGACTTCGGTCCATGAGAATGGGGTCCGCGTGATTGGGCTCGTTGAAAAGTTGGTGAGCCTTGAGCTCGTACTTCCACATGAGCTGTCTGTGGATTTGATTCTCCTCTCACTCCCTGCTGCATTTCATGAGTGGCCTCATGCGTGAGGGGACTTCGGTCCATGAGAATGGGGTCCGCGTGATTGGGCTCGTTGAAAAGTTGGTGAGCCTTGAGCTCGTACTTCCACATGAGCTGTCTGTGGATTTGATTCTCCTCTCACTCCCTGCTGCATTCGACCCGTTTGTGGTCAACTTTAACATGAAAAAGCTGGACGCCACTCTTGAGGAGTTGGTGAACATGCTTGTAGTGTTTGAGGGGACCATAAAGAAGGACAAACCCGTCCTCCTATTGGGCTCTTTTTCCTCCGCGAAGAAAAAGGGCCCAAACGCCATGGTAAGAAGCGTTCTATCTCGACGAAAGGGGACAAGCCCAACAAGAAGCCAAAGGCAAAGGCTTCCAAG
>KV005837.1:7513-19071 GCA_001598015.1 Dorcoceras hygrometricum
CGTCCCTGAGTCCCAGTCTATATATGATATGTATTGAACCGGGGGATGCCCCGTGTTATCATGTATTGGGGATTTATATTTCGTTGACATACTGTTGTTACCTGTTGTGTTATTTGAGTCAACTCGTATTTTATTCTCGCTATTTTGAATGTATGATTTGAAGTTCAGGCCATTGTATTTCGAAAAATTTTTAAGCCCTGATTTTAAGCTTCCGTGTTTATGCGCTTATTATGTGTTAATTGTTAGTAATTAGCACGGGGCCTGACATTTTTGGTATCAGGAATATTTTGAATGTATGATTTGAAGTTCAGGCCTATTGTATTTCAAAAATTTTGAAGCCCTAATTTTAAGCTTCCGTGTCTATGCGCTTATTATGTGTTAATTGTTAGTAATTAGCACGGGGCCTGACATTTTTGGTATCAGAGCTTAAATTGGGATAAGCTCGATTTCTTTTGATCACACTCGAGTCTAGGCACAGAGTTTTGATTTGATTTTGACTTCCTCTGTGACTTATGTGATCTATTATCTGTCTTGTTATTCTATCTGCTGTGAGATCTTACCTCTAGGCTTGTTTAGATGCCGCCGAGACGAGGAGGAGGTAGGAGGACTAGACGTTCTGTGGAGGAGTCTAGAGCAGGTAGTGATGACGTCGCTCAGGTTGAGGATGTCACTAGGCAGATAGGTGGAATGGAGTTGGTCTTAGCCCGATTTCAGCGGACGAACCCGCCGACGTTGTCCGGTACTGAGGGTGGTGCTAGGGCTGAGGCGTGTTTTGTTCAGATGGAGGAGTTATTTGATACCTTGGAGTACGCTCCGGAAAAGAGACTGAAGTTGGCGGTGCTGCAGCTGCGAGATGATGCGCAGCGCTGGTGGAGGAGTACTTCTAGGATGCTTCGAGATAGTGGGACGGTGCTCACTTGGGATGCTTTCTGTGAGGCTTTTCGGCGCGAATACACTCCAGAGTCCTATTTCGCTAGCCGTGAGCGTGAGTCTGATAATTTGAAGCAGGGTGATATGTGTGTGGCCGAGTATGCGAGGCGGTTGGAAGCTAGGAGCAACGAGTTGAGAAATCCCGTAGGCTCTGCTCGTTCGTGAATTGCTGGTGTTTGAGCAGATTTCTGCAGTTTGTTTCTTTTGAGCTATTGGATTTCAGCTTCCAGGAAGTTCCTGCTGCGTGAATTGAGCCAGGAGAAATCTGTTAGGTAATTTGAAGAAGAAAGGTACGATTGAGCGGCCCTTAGCAGCTTGAGCGTGAACATGTCTATAATTCGATGTTGTGAAATCTGTGGCTGGACTGATATGTGTTTACGTGAACCAGTTACTGTTTTTGATTGAATGTGTAGACTGTTTTACGTTTAGGCATATTATGTATTGAGCATGGATATTGAATGGCATTCATGCATAAATTTGAGCCTGATTTACAGATTTGATTTGATAACCTGATTTGGGTGCCACGTTGTGACTGGCCGACTGTTGGGTCATGCCCGAAAAGTCCAACGCTATCGTCGGAGCGGTGACTACCGGATACGAGTGTCTACCGCCGAGCTGTGATGGGCTGACGGGCCCCGATGATCACGGACCGATGATTTCCCGGTTAATAGACCGTGGTATAGAGGCGACATGATATGATTTGCCGGTTGTTGCAGTCTAGCTGACTGATTTCCTTCGACAGCCTCATGCATTCATAGAATTGTTTTATAGCATGCTGCATGTTTATCTGCTTTGATAGCTCTTCGTACTGAGGCTTGACCTCGTACTTGTTTTCTGCTTTTGTTTTTGCTTGGGTCTGTGTTTCCCATTTGCAGGAACATCAGGTAATCAAGCTGGACCGAGTGGAAGTTCAGCTGGTCGATCCCCGCGTCCCTGAGTCCCAGTCTATATATGATATGTATTGAACCGGGGGATGCCCCGTGTTATCATGTATTGGGGATTTGTACTTGATTGAGTTTATGTTGTTACCTGGTTATTGGAGTTTGAGTCAACTCATATTTTAATTATCGCTATTTTGAACGTATGATTTGAAGTTCAGGCCCATTGTATTTGAAAAATTTTTAAGCCCTAATTTTAAGCTTCCGTGTCTATGCGCTTTTTATGTGTTAATTGTTAGTAATTAGCACGGGGCCTGACAAGTTGCCAGCAAGGTAGTGTTTTGAACACCCTATGAATGTCATAATTTTTGTATTATATCGTATTGATCGTCTCCCGGACATGTAATTTCTGTTCTTCCGCTGCCTCGCCGGGGGGCGTGATCCGGATCCCAACAATTATTGTATTTGAAAAATTTTTAAGCCCTAATTTTAAGCTTCCATGTCTATGCGCTTTTTATGTGTTAATTGTTAGTAATTAGCATGGGGCCTGACAAGTTGCCAGCAAGGTAGTGTTTTGAACACCCTATGAATGTCATAATTTTTGTATTATATCGGATTGATCGTCTCCCGGACATGTAATTTCTGTTCTTCCGCTGCCTCGCCGGGGGGCGTGATCCGGATCCCAACAATTCGAACATTTCTTCCACCGATTCCCGTCGATTCCAGCCTCTGTTTTTGATGATCTTGGTGGTGCTGGACTCCCCTAGCTTAGCTCTTTCGTTTGCTACCCATTTGAGACCCTGAATTAACGCTGGAGTGGAAGCGTGAAGTTTCTGCGTGTTCGTGAGTTGCTTGATCCGTTGAGCAAATTCTGTCTTCAGCTCTTTTGAGCTTGTGGGTGAGCATTCCTCGTTGTTTTGAACCTTACTCTTGTTGTTAGTACCTGCGTAGCTAGGTAGAACTTGTGTTGAGTCCTGGCCGTAGGTATTAGAGCGTTCAGGTTCAGATTTGAGCTAAGATGTTGAGTACCTTGTACAGATTTTAGTTGCTGGTACCTTCTGCCTTGCATTAACGAAGCCAGGAGAAATATGTTTCGCAGGCCATGAGTTTCTACCGTGCCGTGTTCGAATCTGTGAGGTAGAATTTTGAGGAGTTAAGGTACGAATTGAGCAGCTCTTAATAGCTTGAAGCGTGAACATGGCTGTAGTTTCCTGCTATGAAATCTGTTGGCCTGCTGCTGTGATTTTACGTGAAACAGTTTGATAAATGGCTTGAGTTTATGCACTGTTTTTACGTATTGATATTTGATCGGCATACATGCATACATATTGAGCCTGACAGATTGGTGGATTGACCTGATTGAGAGCCACGTTGCGACTGGCCGACTGAGTTGTCGTGCCGGAATAGTCCAACGCTATCGTCGGAGTGGTGACTGCCGTATTCGAGCATCTACTACCGATCTGTGATGGGCTGACGGGCCCTGAATATCACGGACCGATGATTTCCACCGGCTGACTTGCTGTGCGTGGTGTAGAGGCTCGACAGATTTGATTGCCAGTTGACTTACTGGTCTATCTATCCGATCCTTGATAGCCCTCATGCATTCATAACTGGTCGATCCCCGTTCCCTTGAGTCCCAGTTATATATATCTATGTATTGAACCGGGGGATGCCCCGTGTTACTATGTATTGGGGATCTGTATTCGATTTGAGATTTATTGTTGTTACCTGATTGGTATGAGTCTGAGTCAACTCATATTTTGATTATGAATATTTTGAATGTATGATTTTAAGTTCAGGACTAAATTATTTCAAAAATTTTTAAGCCCGATTTTTTTTATGAATCCGTGATTATGTGCTTAATTATGCTGTTATCTTGAGTAATTAGCACGGGGCCTGACACCTTTTATTACAAAAATTAGAGGTTTTAAAGCCAAGTTTAAAGTTTTAATTAACACTTCAATTTAGTGGAGAGTTAAGATTGTAAAACTCCTTATTTTCTTAATTAAACATGAGGGGTCATTTTTGTCACCCCTCATTCTTTCAAAACATAATTTTTGGAAAACCCAGCCTCCTCCCTTTCAACATAGTCGTCCCTCCCCCTCTCTCATACCCCATCGAAAATTCTTCAAGTTTTGGTGATCTAAGGCGGCCTTGTCCCGATCTCGCGTCCTACACGTCGGTAACTCGCAGATCTCCTCCTTCTCCAATCCAGGCATGTAATATCTATTCTTTTTCTCACCATTTACACCAAACTGTTTTAATGTTCAAATGCATGAATTGTATGTGATTTACTTAGATCTTTGAATATTGTTGAAGATTCATGCATGATACATGTTTTCCCACTCACGTTTAACCCGTTTCTTGCGTTGCTTCGGTTGAGAAAGGCTCAAGTGGTCATGGCTCGTGTCAAGGATGTTGAGTGTTGGTCCCTATGTGAGGTGTAGATGGCTCGAACACCCTGGTTGAGCCAAGTTTTGGACGGAGGTCGCGTGTGGCGTACGTCACTCGGCCATGACGTGCGTCCCATTCTCGCGGCCCGTTCTCCCTCCTGCGACCATGGCTTGGATCGTGGCTGGTCTGAGAAGGACCGACTGGACCTGGGGTTGGGGCTCCGGCCATGGGCGGTTGGAGCACATCGATCGAACGGTGGAAAGTTGCGTCGTGCATGGGGTTGGGCGGCGCTAGGTCTAGGGTTTTTGTGGTGTTTGGTCCGGTTCAATTGGACCGGTTTAGTGGTTCGGTTCGATCGGTCGGTTAGTCGGGGGTCGAGTCAAAATTTTTTAAGTTTGGTCCAACTTATTTTAATACTGGTTATTTTAATTTTAAAGTATAGGGTCCAATTTTAAGATTTTTGGTCAAATCTTTTAAAATCCAATATTTTAGTCAAAATTTTAATTAATTGTTGGACCTAATGATTTATTGTAAGTGTTAAAGTCAAAATTGGGGTCTTTGGGTTTTGATTAGTCAAAATCGGTCATTTGAGCTTTAAGTAGTCAAAATTGGTCATTTGAGCTTTAAATTAGTCAAAATTGATCATTGGAGTTTTATTTAGTCAAAATTCGTCAAGGGATTTCTATTTAGCCAAATTTTAAACATTTGCTTTTTAGTAAAGGGTGGAGCATTTTAGAAATTTTAAAGGTTAATTTTAAAGTTATGGGCCAAGTCTAGTAATAGGCTAAGTTCCAATTTTAAGTTAAGCCTAGGTTCTCTTGCGCTTAATAATAGAGGGCGAGGTTCCTGAACCAGTCTTTGACAGGAGTAGAAAATGTAGAAGCCCGTGAACATATATTTAATTATATATATAGTATTCTATGTACGTTAATGTTTTAAAGGAAAGAATTAAATATATATTGACGGGCTAAGCTTTTAAAATCCATTATTTTAAGAAATGCATGCATCATGAGATTTGATGAAACGTTAAAGGCGTGTTTTTTTTGAGAAAAACTAGAGGTATTGAAGTGACTCGTGGCAAAATTTAATGATGGAAGCTACTCGGGATACCGGGCCCAAGTATCCCCTGTTTTAATGTATTACGAGCCTATGGATCCATGTGATCACGACATGGTGAAGTGGCATAGGAGGTGTGTGGGATCCCAAGGTAAGGTCGGGTGTACTTCTTTCGATTGATCAATCATACGCCCGCTCACACTTCATTGATATGACTCATATGTTTTTATGTTACGTTACGTCATGCCTTATGTATGCTATATGTTATGATATGTTACGAACCATGTTTTACGACTATCCATGCATGCATGTTTTAAAATTATTTTATTATATGTACGTGCTTGCATGTGGTTTTATTATACGTACCTTGCTATTTTAAAAGATAGAGCATGTTGGGCCTTTAGGCTCACTAGGTTTAAATGGTGCAGGTGAGACTGCTGACGAGTTTATCCTTAATGGCGGTGAGGACCTATGAGTGCCCTCTGCAGCTGTACCCCGTGGCCGCATTGATGTTTTATCTATGTTATGATACTCTTTTCAGATGTCCTATTTAGCATGTTCAGTTCCGAGATTTTTATGTACTCTGATTTTAAACAGGATTGTGATTTGATGTTTTAAGATATTCATTCATTTATGTTTTAAAGGATGTTGAGAAATGTTAAAGGGAACGAGCCATACGTTTTAGTTTATTTATTCCGCACATGATTTTTTAAAAAAACATTTCTAGAGTCTGGTTCGTTTTAGTTTTGCTCCGAGTTGATTCAGATTAGGTCCACTCTGGACTAATACAGTAATTTTAAGTTTAATTCTTCATTCCTTGAGCTTTGATTCGAATGTATAACTCCAATCTTTTCGAAGTTATACCTAATTTCAAGAGATAGTCTTTCAATATAGAGCTCTGATATTCGTATTTGTTTCTATAGCCCGATCTGATTCCCGTTTTCTTCTTCAATTGAACTCCGATGAACTTCCAGTAGATTTCGAACATCAAAAGAGTTTTAAAACAGCAAACCATATATGAAAGTGATATGTTTCAGATCCAAGAAATACAGTGTTAGGATAAAAAAATAAGGCTCGGGAGTTTAGATGGGGGGTGTTAACTGTTGTCTCGTGTAACAAAAATGTTTGTGCGGAAATAACATGATTCAACAGTGAACAAATAAAATGCATAAACGTAAGAGATTGGGGACAATAATTTGTTTACGGAAGTTCGGAACTCAAACTCCTACGTCTCCCCTTCATCCTCAACAGGAAGGATATCCACTAGAAGATTTGATTATTATATTACAGTAGAAACAGACTCGTGATCTGTTCTATAATACAAAATACAGCTCTAAGCTGTTTTGGCTATTCTATCTCTCAACGCTCTGTTTTTGATATACAAGGAAATCTCAATACTACAGAGTATTTTGACAGTTGTGTGACACAAAGAATTGATAATAACAATGTAACGCCTAGGAATTTCCTGAATACGTAGAAATGAGTGCATGACGAGGGGAATAATTTTAGATAATTACATGTCATTTTATGTGATTCATTTATGATTTTTATGTTGCATGGTATGCATGTCATGTTTTTAGTCTGTTTGAGTTACGGACGCGTGGACGAGACTAGGGACGATCGAGATGAAAATAATTTGAGATTTTTAAGCCCTCAAATTTTTAAGAATAAATTTATTATTCTTATTAATTTTGAGCAGCAGATTTCCAAAAATTGGGGGGTTTTATGATTATTTTTTAGGCGAACTCGTTTTTTACCTATAAGGGCTGTTTTATTGAACTTTAATGTATTTTAAAATTGGAGAGGCCTTTAATTACGAAAATTGGAGATTTTAAAGCCAAGTTTAAAGTTTTTAATGAATATTTCAATTTAGTGGAGGGTAAGCTTGTAAAATTTCCTTTTATTTTCTTAATTAGACAAGAGGGGTCATTTTTGTCACCCTCATTCTTTCAAACACAAATATTTTGCAAAAACATAGCCTCCATTCCACTCCTTAGAGCCGTCCCCTCCTTGCTCAAGCAACTCCATCGAAAATTCAAGGTTTTTGGTGATTCCAAGGCGGTCTAGTCCCGATCTCGCGTCCTCTATGTCGGTAACTCGCAGATCTTCCCTTTCTCCAAGCCAGGCATGTAATATCGATTCCTTTTATCACCCTTTACATCATAGTAAACTGTTTTTAATGTTCAAATTCGTGAATTGTATGTGATTTATTTAGATCGATGCACCATTGTTGAAGATCCCTGCATGTGCCATTGTTTTCCTCACATTTTTGTTTCAACCTTGTAAGGATTCAGTCAAGGTGGGTTCTAGGGACTATGGCTCGGTTCATGGTGGTCCTAGGGTGGTCTAGAGGTGGTGTTTGGATGGAGTAGAAGGTAGCTCGACGCTTTGGTCGAGCCATGAAGCACACACGTCGCAAGGTTTGTGCGACGTGTGCTTCCCTCTTTTGGTGTTTCGATCGAGCTTTGTGGCTCGTGTCTCGATCCATGGTTGGGTCTTAGGGGAACGGCCGGACCCTGGGGTGGTCCTGCCGGGGGGCTCCGGCCAATGGTGTCCGGAGGTGAGAGGCGAGGGGCTGAAGTGGCGTGCGCCGCTAGTGTGGGAGGCGGCTAGGCGTAGGGTTGGGGTGTTGCATAGGCCGACCGGTTCGGCTGGACCGGTTGGTTCGGTTACATCGGGTCGGTTAGTCGAGTGTCGAGTCAAAACGTTTTAAGTTTGGTCCGAGTTATTTTAATTCTGGACCGATTATTTTAATTTTAAGTCAAAGGTCCAAATTTTAACAAAAATTGGTCAAAGTTTTAAATTGAGTCAAACTTTTAATTAATTTGGATCTAATACTTTATTTCAAGTTTTAAAGTCAAAATTGAGGTTCTTGAATTTTAATTAAGTCAAAATTGGTCATGGGATTTTAAGTTAGTCAAAATTGGTCTTTGGAGTTTTAATTAGTCAAAATTAGTATTTGGAGTTTTTAAAGTCAAAATTGGAGTATTTTGAAAATTTAAAGGTTCAATTTTATGTTATGGGCAAAGTCATGTATTAGGCTAAGTCCAATTTTAAATTAAGTCTAGGTTCTTTTGGGCTTAGTAGTAGTGGGACAGGCGCCTGAACTAGTCCTTGACCGGAGTAGAAAATGTAGAAGCCCGTGAATATATATTTAACTATATATGTAGTATTCTATGTATGTTAATGTTTTTAAAGGAATGAATTAAATATATATTGACGGGCTAAGCTTTTAAATTACATGATTTTATGAAATGCACGCATCATGAATGTTTTATGAAACAATAAAGGAATGTTTTTTTAAAAGAAAACCCGAGGAATTGAAATGACTTGTGGCAAGTTTACGATGGGAGCTAGGCGGGTAGTCGGGCCCAGGGATCCCCTGTTTTAATGTATTATGAGCCTATGGATCCATGTGATCACGACATGGTGAAGTGGCATTGGAGGTGCTTGGGTCCCGAGGTAAGGTTGGGTGAACCGGCACCGACCACGCATGTTGGCTCTTTCGACTGATCAGTTATACGCCCGCTATATTTCACAGATACGACTCATAAGTTTTTATGTTACGTTACGTCATGCCTTATTATGTATGCTATGACTATGTTATGTTACGTACTACGTTACGAGTTACGTCATGCCTTATTATGTATGCTATGACTATGTTATGTTACGACTACGTTACGAAACATGTTTTACGACCATCCATGCATGCATGTTTTAACGTTATTTTATTACACGTATGTGCTTGCATGTGATTTTATTTATACGTACTTTGTTATTTAGAAGATAGAGCATGCTGAGCCTCTAGGCTCACTAGGTTTAAATGGTGCAGGTGATGACCTTGTGGATTTCATCCCGACTGGCGGTGAGGAACTCTGAGCGCCCACTGCAGCTGTATCCCGTGGCCGTATTGATGTTTTATCTTGATATGATACTATTTTCAGATATTAGTTTTAGCATGATCATTTTCAGTACTCTTACTCAGTCGAGTTTTAAAAAATATGGATGATTTTTACGTTTTTAAAAATATTCATTTATTTATGTTTAAAGTATTAATGAGAAAATGTTTAAAAGGAACGAGCCATAGTATTTTAGTTTATCTATTCCGCACACGATTTTTTTAAAAAAAATTTCTAGAGTCTGGTTCGTTTCAAACAAGCTGTGTGTGTCATTAGCTGTGAGCTGGTTTGAGAAATGAACTCTATTTTTGTTCTTGTTTTGTTTGCTTTCACAATCGTATTCACAATAGCATTCACGTAAGTTTCATAGTGTAACGACCGGACTTTTCTTAAAAGAAATCAAGAAATTTGGGGTTCGAATTGAAAGACCCAAATTTTTCAATCTTAACACACATAAAAGTCGTTACTAAAATTCTGGACTAAATTGCGAATAAACACAATTTTCATTTTAAGCAGAGTACGCTTTTAGAAGATTTTGGCATGTTGATTTAAATGCGTTTCTTCTCTAGGTATTTACAAATCATATATATATATAGGATGTTAGCTGCTTCATGCATCATTATCTTCAAATAAAATTACTTTTTATTGCTCTCTCTCAAGAAACCGATCAAAAGATTTTTAAAGTTTTTTGAAGGAGACGATCGGAGTGTTAGTGGTTGGCTGGATTTCTACTGTGGATGGGTTCAAGAATTCAGGCAAGTAAACTCTGTTTCTTGCTCACTTATTGAAAGCATATATTCAGTTCTGTTTGCATGAAACCGATCAAAAGATTTTTAAAGTTTTTTGTAAGGAGACGATCGGAGTGTTAGTGGTTGGCTGGATTTCTACTGTGGATGGGTTCAAGAATTCAGGCAAGTAAACTCTGTTTCTTGCTCACTTATTGAAAGCATATATTCAGTTCTGTTTGCATGTTTATATGAGATTTTAAAGTATGGAAGAAAACTTCGGTTGTTCTTCAAAACCAGAAAAGTTCATGCTCTGTTTTTATGAAAGTTGCGTTTTACTGTATTTTGATCCAGAAATGTTTTAGAAAATGGTTTGGTGATGTTCATCCAGTAGTTTCTTGAGTTTTCTTCAGAAATTTTATCGAAGTAGCTTACAAGTAGTTTATTCGATTATTTCCAGAAATTTCTTGAGATATTTTGAATTCTTCAGACGAAGGAAACCGTTGTAGTTCATGTTTTTCCATACGGTTAAGTCTGAATTCTGGTTCTTTACCACGACTGATATTTCTTGGGTGAAAATATTCTAAGTATAGATTTCAGCTGTCGCATTGTTTGCGTTCAGTAGTTGCGATCAGCAGTGTGAGGATTGAGAATTTGGATTAGTGATTAATTGAATTGATTTGGGAATTAATCACGTAGATTTCGAAGTTCCTGCTGATTTTGAGCGTTGCGTTTATTTTTTTGGGAATTTCGATCGTAGCGATTTTGATGCAAGCTGTTAGCAGTACGCTATTTGTAGCGGAGTCAACGCAGGTCAACCTTACTGTAGCTCGCTGCTGGTCGAATTGGAATCAGCAGAGGAGATGTAAGCGTGATGCATTAAGATCTGCTGGCTTTAGTTTGAGTTGAAGATTGCTGCTGGCAGATGTTGCGCTTAGCGTGAGATTGTGCGAGGAAGTGACACGCGTTAGTCAACATTTTGGAGTGTTGACTATTGAATTCAGCAGTTGCGCTTGTGAATAGTGATCAGCTGATGGTTTGTGGAATCAGTCGCGAGAGCTGTCGATAGATATGATGACGCAGGCGTGACGTATTCCTTGCTGCTGGTAGTAGATTGTGTCGTGATGGTGGCTGCTGATCAGCAGGCGCGCAAATACGAATGTAGAGAAGCGGCGTCGTTTGAATTAGTTGAAACGCTGCATTTTGAGCCTTTCGTTGGAGAGATCAGCTGTTGGTAGCAATGTTTACGTAACCAAAGTGACGTCGTTTGGATTAGTAGAAGCGTCGTCGTTTTGAGTGATTTCTCGCGACCAGCAGATGAATTGTTTTGGAGAGAGAGCTGTTGCCAGCAGATGGTCGTTTTGCTTGCGAGAGCTGTTGTCAGCTGGAGAATTTCTACGGCTTCGTCTTGATAAGTTGGAACGGTGTCGTTTTGAAGTGCTTCCTCGCGAATGCTTATTGTTTGCTCCTACTGATTTTATTGAAGGGAAAGAGTTGGTACCTGCTGATCGTTACCTGCTGGTTTTGTCGGCTGCTTTGATAATCAGCAGACGTTGGATTTGGGAGATTATAAGTAGAAGTGTTGTTCGACACTTGGAATTATTTTTGAACCTAGCCATTTCTTATCTTCTTCTCCAAACCCTCGTCGAGCTACTGTTCACCGTGAATTTCCACCG
>KV005838.1:10049-21930 GCA_001598015.1 Dorcoceras hygrometricum
CTCAGAACATCACAATGTTCCCTACCAATGAAACATGGTACTTTGCATCGCAGATACTAGTCTCGAACTCGGGCGGCCTTATCCTGATTTTGACGGCCCAATCGACTAGGAACATGTTCAGAATACACAGCGACTATTAGATGTGTTTCATGATAGCCGTCATACCCACTATCACATCTAACATACGCTTTAGTGCATTCTAGGTCTTTACTCAACGCAATTGTAAATCATTACACACATAATGAAAGTAAAGAATGCCATAATAAAAGAATGCGAATATCATATATAAAGATCGTTTGTACAAGAGTCTATAAAACCCACACGCCACAAGTTGGCTAGTTGGGCATCTACTCTAACAATTAGAAGGTCTAGGTACAAGTTTCCATACGTTGTTTCTCTTAAACTGATTAAGTTCTTCTTGCATTGCATCTATCCAGCTTGGGTCTGCTAAGGCTTCATCTATTTTTTTTGGTTCTATATGAGAGATGAATGCTGAATCAAAATGATCATGCAATAGCTGGCCTCGTGTGCAAACAGGAGAGTTAATGTTACTATGACCTGCTTAGGTGGATGATTTCTATTCCATCGGAGATCAGATCCAATTGGATTTGCTCCATGTTCCATTTGAGTATCTGGCTGGATGGTAGCATCTGGATCATCTGAAATCAGTTAATGATTCGTGTTTCTAGATTGTGCTTCAGATTCCAGTTGTCATGATTGTGATTCCAGACTTGAGTTAGATTCATCTCTTCTATCAGATGTTGGTCGGGAGACCAATTGATAGTATGCGCTCGCATTTTGTGCATCAGATGTTGGTTGAAGTAATGAGGAATCTGCTTGCACAACATCTGTTTGGACATCTTGTGCATTTGTCGCTTCAGCTCCAGCAGCTGGCACACTTCGAGAGATCTGATCCTGCGTTGAGTCAACGTTAGTTAAATCGATGACTACTGGATTACCTATCAGATCTTGTTGAGCATTGTCATGCGGTGTGTCCAGTGCTGGTTCCATCTCAGCTGAATGTCTTTGTTGTGGCTCATCATTGCTGGATTCTTCCAAGTAAGTTGATTCCAGTCGTGAGCATAGATCATTGAGCCTCACAGCTGAGTTGGTTCTGAAACTTGTCTCATCGAATACCACATGTGCAGATTCTTCAACTGCCAGAATTTGATTGTTGAATACTCGATACGCCTTGCTCACAGCTGAATATCCTAGAAAATTTCCTGCATCAGATTTTGCATCAAAAGCTGTTAGGTGCCTTTTACCATTATTATGAATGAAACATCTGCACCCAAACATCCTGAAGTATGATATATCAGGTTTCTTTCCACTCCAGATCTCATATGGGTTTTGTTGTGCAACTTGTATAGATCTATTTTGAGTATAGCAAGCTGTATTAACTGCTTCTGCCTAGAATTTTTGCGAAATGCCGGAATAAGCAATCATAGATCTTGCAGCTTCTTTTAAAGTATGATTTCTCCTCTCAGCCAGCCCGTTCTGCTGAGGAGTTCTAGCTGCTGAAAGCTCATGTTTTATCCCTATGTCATCCAGATAAGAAGATAATTTTTGATTTAAAAACTCGGTACCACGATCACTTCTTATCCTGTTGACTGTACAAGATCTGTCATTTTGTAAACGTTTTAAAAGCCGAATGAGCTGGTCAGCGGTATCAGATTTTGCTTTTAAAAACAACACCAAAGTAAATTTTGTAAAATCATCAACAACAACGAGGGTGTAGTTCGTTCCCCCTAAGCTCGTTACGGGAATAGGACCGAAGAGATCCATATGTAAAAGCTCTAAGCTTCGGGAAGAACGTTTACCTCCTTTATTTTAAAAAGTAGAACAGATTTGTTTACCAAGCTGACATGTGGCACAGTTCTTGTCTTTAGAAAAATTGATTTTAGGCATACCAGAAACCAGTTCATGCTGACCCAATTTGGCAAGAATTTTAAAGTTTAGATGATTCATTTGCTGATTCTACAGCCAACTCTTGGAGGAGTCAGCTGCTAAGAAAATCTGCTCAGATTCCATCTGCTCTGACCAGTCGATTATGTAGGTATTCCCCGATCTTTTACCTACCAAAACAGTCAGACCATTTGGGCTCTGAACTGTGCAAGTGTGCTGTTGAAATTTAACAGTGTAACCCTTGTCACACAGCTGACTAATAATAATCAGATTATATCGCAAGCTATCAACAACTAGGATATCAGATATGGAAATGTTACCATGGGTAAGTTTACCCTTACCCAAAGTGTTACCATGTGAGTTATCACCAAAATCTATCTTTGATCCTTTGTGTGGAGTAAAATCTGATAGCAGCTTTGGATTCCCTGTCATGTGACGTGCATAGATGCTGTCCAGATACCATAAGGTTGATTCACTTTCAGCTTTGTATCTGTTGACCTGCAATCATGAAAACAGATTTTGGTACCCAATTTTACTTGGGTCCAGATAGGATTACCTCTTTCGGGACAGTCCATAAGGGTCTGTGCAGAAATATTGTGAGATCTGTTGAGTGTTGGTTTGATATTTTGACCATTCAGATCTCTACGGGGCCGAAACTTTATCCATTCAGATTTGACCTTCTTAGAACCGCGTCTTTGTTGGTTTCGAACAGATGACTTGGATTCAGCTTTCACCTTTTCCTTGTCAAGTCTGTTCTTTAGCCAACTGGACTTAGTGTTCTCGGGTCTGACATAGCCGATACCAGCCTTTCCTTTTTGATTCAGCTGCCCCGAGATCTGATCATCATATCTCACTGACTCATATGAATCATGTATCGTACTGGCTTTGACAAAGCTCATGTTTTTGAACTTGTCATATACCAGATTTGATTGAGTACTGGTTTCTCCAGCGCTGCTTTCACCATTATTGAAGCTCAAGCCAGATTTATCATTTAATGGCTTTGAGCCTCATGCAGCTTGCTCAGAGAAATAGAAGACTTGGTCCAGGAGCTCATCACTTCATTTAACCTTTCGTTTTCAGCTTCGAGCTCACAAGATCTTAATCTCAATGAATCATTCTCAGCCTTCAGCTTACTCAACTCGATTTGTAAACTGTCAGCTTCACCAAGTTCAACAGTACTTGGTTTCACTGATCTATTTTTCAAATCCATGTTTTCGGCTTTAACTTACTCAAATGTATGAGAAAGCTTACGGTACTCTTGGACCATATCATTTAGTGCACTGATTAGGTCCTCCCGTGTAAATTCAACATTTGAGAAAACGAATACCTCTTCTTCCGAAGTTTGGTTGGCCATGATGCAGTGAACATCTTCTTGTTCACTATCACTAGATGAAGAGCTGTTGGATGAGGAATCTGAGTCTGTATCCGCCCAGTTTTTGTTGCTCTCCTCAGCAACCAGTACTTTGCGATCATTCTTTCGGCTGGGCCTCTTATCATACCTTGTGCTCATTCTTCTTTCTTTGGATCTTTCCTTTGATCTTTCACTTTCTTCTCATCTTTATTGGATCTATCCTCCTTCTTTGTCCTGTTACAGTCAGCAGCAAAGTGTGCTGGACGACCACAGTTAAAACAAGTTTGATCAGTGGTAACTTTATCATTTTTATGGACATTGCTGTATTTAAAAGAAGGGTTGTAGTATCTTCTTAGATATTTCCCAAACTTCTTAACGAAGAGGGACATTACGGCGTTGCTGAATTGATCAGCTTTCTTGCTAGTGCTTGGAGAGAACTGTTCAGATGTTGTTGCCGCTAATGCTTTGGTTGGTTGGGATGTTGAGGGTCCAGCTTCAGATCTTGTCTCGAGCTCAAACTCATATGCTTTTAGATTGGCGAACAGATCATGAAGCTCCAACTTGTTCAGATCTTTGGATTCCCGCATCGCCATGGTCTTAACATCCCACTCCCTGGGCAACGCTCTCATCACTTTGAGTGCCAGCTCTCGGTTGCTGTACTCTTTTCCCAAACTGGTAAGCTCTATCACCACAACACTGAAACGCTCATCGAACTCCGCATGGTTTCTTCATCTTTCATCTTTATGTATTCATATTTTTGCTGGGCCATAGTAAGCTTGTTATCCTTTGTCTCATCATTGCCCTCACAGATTTGTGTCAGCTTCTCCCAGATTTCCTTCGCTGTGGCACATGTTTTGATTTTGCTGAACATATTTTTATCCAGCGTCTTGTATAGAATATCCCTGGCCACATTGTCCATATTCGTCTTCTTCTTATCTTCATTGGCGTACTCATATATTTTCTTTTCAACATATTCTGGTGCACCTTCAGATATAGCAATAGTTGTGTTGAATTTCATTATTTTCATTGGACCATCAGTGATGACTGACCACATATCATCGTATTGAGCAGCTAAGTGCGCTTGCATTCTGATCTTCCAGTTATCATAGTCCTCCTTAGAAAACATAGGAATCTTGTTGTGAGAAGTAGACATATTGAAATATATAAAGCACAAACAACAAACTGTTCAATACTGAGATAGCGCAGGCTCTTACCAATTGATAGGATCAATATGGATCGAAAAACAGCCTTAGGATTTCAGAAGGAGGGGTTGAATGAACTCCTTAGTATTTAAAATTTTCGAAACCTTAAAAAAAACTTTAAAAGCGCCTCGCTTAACTTAAGTCTGTGTTACCAGATTTAAGGTATCTCAGTCCAAAAGCTGATTTCTCGACTAACAGTAAATGTGCAGAATAAGTCGATTAACCAGTTGAACAGTGTAATGTAAATACGATGCAAATAATTAAAAGTTCAAGGTCAAGAGATTTGTTTATGGAAGTTCGGATATCAAATCCTACGTCTCCCCTTCTTCCTTTTCAGGAAGGTTCCACTAGAAGAAATTGATGTATACAGACGCTGTAAACACCCGGTCACTGAGCCACGCTCCAAGTGAACTCAAAATAGCAACTCCAACTACAAGCAGACACATCTGTTGAATACAAACAACTAATTCTTTTCTCAAACGGCTTCACGTAGCACGTTTGTTACAGACTCAATCTAAAAGATAACAGTGAAATACAATGGTTTTTGAGTACTGTAAATCTTCTGATTCTTTTATCAACAAGAACTGTTTACAAATGTAAACTAGAAGATATCTCGAAGATTAAGCGATTAAGAACAACGAAGAAACTTCTCTTCGAGATTAACACACTGGAACTTCAAAATGATTTTCTTGAGTGTTTGAGAATTATTCTAGCGACTGAGAGCGAGCAAGAGATAGCGAGATCAACAAAGAATGATTGAGAGCTAAAAATGACGGAGAGCTTCTTCATTTGAATTCCTCATGAATATATACTCTTTGCCCTCAACGTTCACTAAAAGTAGCCAGTAGAGATACACACTTTGCATATCTTCATCGTATCACATTTTACGGTATACAAAAGGTAAATTGTGCTCATCAGGACTAAATTGTCGAATACCCATATATGGGCAAACATCGTATAACACCCTCTGCGTACAGTGTACCATTACCTAAAATAGCTCTGAAATTGTCTCCTTAATTCCAGGCATTTGTACGATCAAATCATGACCATTGATTGTTTCCAATTTAAATATATGATAGCGGTTGAAGCGGTTCGTAGTTCATGCTTGAAGGTTTTCCATTAATCAGTTCTTTGTCTCTTGAAGAAATCGCTATCTCATTCCTGCTTGTGTATTCGAAGCTGTCACAACTGATTACAGAGAGATATCTGAATATTTGCAACATCTGAATGCAACTAAAATGCGGTCCTGTGACATCTGAAAGCTCCGTTACCCATATAACCCAAAATCTGAATTAATCACATCTGATGTCGAAGAAACTTTACTCAAAAAACTGAATACTTTCACTTCTTAAGTACTGAGATCTGAGGTAACTGAAATATACCATCTTAGTCAATATACCACAATCTGTTACTCAACCTCTGAATCAAGTCTGAGTAAACTGTTCCCAATATCTGAACTGATAAACAAATCTAATTCGAGAGCATCAACCCGACAACAAAGACTGAATCTCTGAATACTTAACTCTGCTCAGTTCTGAATGCTTCCAGAAAAGTCAACTTAGAAGTCAATGCTTAACTCAGAACTTTCTAAACTTGAAAATTGTAACTAAAGAGAATGACGTCACGAGATCTGAAAGGTTCAATTCTCTTGTCTTCTGCGAAACCCCTCAATGATGTTACGAAATCTGAAATCTTTAATATACTTGGATGACGTCACGAAATCTGAAATCTTCTGCGAAAGCTTAAGATCAGTTCTTAGTATTATTTTGTTATCACCAAAACTTATAAATTTTATCTTAACATGTCGATCAACACTTAGAGTATTTTCGAACCTGATATCTCTTATCTTCATCCCTGATAACCCTCGATAGTTACTGTTCACATGAACCCTATTTCCATGGATTTCCGACATTTTTCGCCGTCGTTTGGAGCAAGATTGGTAGCGTTGAGCTAGTCTTCTCTAGGGCTTTTTATTGATACCAGTTTGGAGACTGGAGTCACCGGATTTGAGGAGCGCGAAGTGGTTACAGTGTACATGTATCTTCGCGATTGTGGACCAGTTGCTTGTCTGTTCTTTAACAGATTTTGGGTAAGTGACTCTTTACAGATTTAAGCTTCATATGAGAGCTGAGTAGTGCTCTGTTTGAGTTAGGTAACTGAGTTAAGTTACTGGGCTTTAGAATTAAGCTGTTTGAGTTCAGAATTGAGTTGATATCGAGACATCTTAACAGATTTGAGCAGGTAGTAGCTTCTGTTGAGTTCGTCGTGAAGTTTCTTGGGCAGAGTACTTGAGTTAGTTGCTGCTTCCCTATTTTTGTAATATCTGTTGAGGTAGAAGCTGATTTGAGGTACAAATTGAGCTAGATTAAGCAGCTTTGTTATCAGCTTTGGGAATATTTCCTTCGTGTATTAAATGCTGTGAATTATATTGATTGCTGTATGAAATTGGTTCTCATATCTGTGTTATGTGCGTGTTATTTATATGCATTGATTAAGCATGAGTCTGCTGTGCATTCACGCATACATATTGAGCCTTATTTCCTTTGAAAGTTGAATCCCTTTACACGTTGTGATCGGACGACTGAGTCATCGTGCCTGAAAGGTCCAACGTTGTTTTTGATGTGGTGGCCAGCTGAGTCGTTGTGCCTGAATACCACTACTGATTTGTGATGGTCGGCTGAGTGAGATCTGCACAGCTGAGTCGTTGTGATAGTTTGCTTGCCTACCGATGATTCTTGGTAGCCCTTTTCATGCATTGCAAGATTGAAATATTGCATTGTCTTATTTTATTGATGCTTTTATTGTGCTCTTCGTACTAAGGTTTGACCTCGTTTATTTTCCTTGTTTTTGGGCTGCCTTGGTCTGTGTTGGCCATTGCAGGTTCCTCAGGTAACCAAGCTAGACAGAGTGGAGCTTCAGCTGGTTGATCCCCTTTTTAATTTGAGTCCCAGTGTATTTATGTTTATATTGAGCCAGGGGATGTTCTGTGCCTCTATTTTATGTTGGGGATCGTGTGTTGTTGTTGGAGTTTGGAGTTAAACTCTTATTTTGAGTATGAATGTATTTTGAATGAAATATTGGATCAACCCCATATTTTTATGATGCTTCCGCATAATTATGATTAATTGTCGTATTAGCGCACGTGGCCTGACAATTAACAAGAGAAGTGGTCAGTAAATCCAAGTTTTTCAGAAAAGCTATTGAAGACAAGGGTAGTGAAAACAGTGATGATCTGCTCAGTGAGGGAGATACTAGAGAAAACAAGACAATTAATTTTAGTGTGGGAGATTTTCATATATCAGTAGACTGCAACACAGGTGTGGTGATTATGCCAGAGAAGTTTAAACTGTGGAATGGTGATGAAGAAAAGACAGTGAACCATGGATCAGAAAGCATGGATACAAAAGAGGCTGAAATCCCTGAAGGGAGTTCTGGTGTTATCATCGAGAAGGAACATCCAAGCAAGCCAAAAAAAGTGTGATAAAGAAATCCACACCAGCAATGAAAAAACATATAAGTTCATTGTACATTAAAGCTCATCTAAATGGAAAGCTTCGGTCGAGAGTCCTAATAGAGAATGGATTAGCAGTTAACATGCTGCCAGTAAGAATGCTGGGGAGTTTGGGAAAGAAAGAATAGGATATCATACAAACAGAGGTATCAGTGCCTGATTTCACTAGGGAATCAACTAAAACTATCGGGATATTCCCAGATGTCACTGTGGGGAGTTCTTCTCTATATGCATTTTCAGCGATAAACTCTTCTGCTAATTTTCAAGCCTTATTGGAAAGAGAATGGATCCACGCCAACCAGTCCATTCCATCGTCGATGCATCAACTTTTGCTGTTTTGGAAAGGAGATGAATTAGAAATAATAGAAGCTGATACACAACCCTTTCAATCCAATACTAGCACAGTGGAAGCACGTTATTACAATGGAGAATTTGGGCCCATCAAAATTCAAAGTTTGAACAAAGAAGGACCAAAGGCGGTATACATGAAAAGTTCGACTCCCAGCCTAATCCTGGAAACAAAAATCCTCAAACCTACTGTCATTGTGCCTTATAGGCCAATGATCCGACCCATAGTAGAGGATATTGATGATTAAGTTTAGTAAAGAGTAAAGGGTGGTAGCTACGAACGCCATTCACGAAATAAATGTGCAGCACATGTTAGATAAGTTTGAAGAGATGGACTTTGAGTCATGTGGAACCGAGGTGATTCATGAAGAAGATAGCAGAATGACAACGGAGCTCGAAGGATATGTAATAAAAATTCAAGAGGAAGAGCTTTGATGAGGGCGTTGTTACATGGAAACTGATACTCCCCATAGAAATAAAGGACAGATAATGGGGAAAATGGTCCCCTGATTGGGAAGGACCATTTAGACTGTTTAGAGTACACAGAGTGCTGGAGGAATATTTATCACTGATTTTAGGAAACCAAAAGGATGCCAATACATGGCCAAGAAATCCAACAAGACCACCAACAGCAAGTTCGACCATCTCCCAGAAAAATCAAAGTTCACCACTGCACCAACACATCAAACAAAGCCACAACAATCCTCCACACATACCACCAACAGAAAGTTAAAAATAAATAGAAATGGATGTAGGAATGGGGTCTGACTAAAGTGCAATGCACACAGATGGCTGCTGGGAAAAGGATATGGATCCCCGGTGCAATGCAAATCACACAAGCGGCACATAAAAGGGATAGAAATACCTGTAATGGTCATGAATTTACCAAGCTGAACTTGCACGCTGTGATTAGCAATACCTGTAAAAGAAGTGTCCATGAGAAAAAAATATACTCCCCAAACACATACTCAATGGAGTTTAGAGTACCACTGATGAGATTGCGAATCAAAACCAAAGCTTGCTCCTGGACTGCAGCCTCCGGATCACTACTGAGACTTGCTAGTGTGGCCGTAGTCAATTCCAAAAGAATAAACATCAGGTTCTTCAGGGAACACACATCGTTGATCCTAATGGCAGGTTCCATCGACTTTGAAAGCAAAGCCAGATGTTCACACCTTCACTTTGTGTAAATAGTGATTTGTGTGGCTTAAAATCAACAGCCACATTTCTGATTGCTCGCAGAGCAGAAATCTGGACTGACATGCAGGAGTCGCACAAAAGATGAGCCAAGGGAAGGACGACATTTTCATTCATAAAATGACCTGCAATCAAATTCTTCACAGAACGAAATATATTCTTCAGAAAAATGCAGGCTGCAGTTCGCACTTCAGCACTATCATGAGCTAGTGCATCCATTGCAAAATCAAACACCTTCAAATGTAGTACCCTATCCCTATTCCAGCTTTGAGGATAAATCAGCCAGAATCCCCGTGGCTTGATTAGAGTTTTTCTTCATCCTTTCCAGAAGCACATCTATTCCAGCTACACAAATCTCTGTAAGCTTTCAATAACAATGTCTTCTACCTATTTTCTCTGTTGGGATTGTGCTTGGGAATGTGGTTGTTATTTGTTCCAACTTTGTAGTACACTATTTCTGTAATATCGATCGTCAATTTCCCCAATAAGGAAATTATATTTGCATATTGAGGATGTGAACTATCGTGGTTGAAAAAGGGGGTGACGTGCCTTGCATTTCAATAGAACTCCAATCCGGAGCTTTCTTCAGGCCAAGAGATCTCATTTGAACCCAAGACTCCCCAACACCATCCCAATCATAGGCCACGAAGCAAAACCAACAGCAAGCCCAAGATATTTTTATCTCTTCTGTGGAACAACTCAATTATCTTGGGAATGCTGGATTTGATCCAGAAATAATCCGAGTTGATCCATACGGGAATGTTTTATATTATCATGTTGATCCTGCTTCCCATCTAGCATGGGAGATTGATCATTTCTTTCCTTGTTCAAGAGAAGGATTGACAGTTCCTAGCAACCTCAGAATATTACAATGGCAAGTATGCAAGGTAAAGGATAACAAGCTGGAGTATCTCATTCCTTGGTGGGATTTTCAACTGGGCATATCCATTAACCAGTTTTTGTCCATTTTCGCTTCATCCATATCAGATTTCTGTGATAGGATCAATATGGCTCGAAAAACAGGCCTAGGAGTTCAGAAGGGGGGGGGGGGTTGAATGAACTCCTTGGTATTTTTAATTTTTGCAATTAATCAGTGAACAGTATACGTAATAAATAAATGCAGTAATGTAAAAGTATAGAGCAAGAGTTTGTTTATGGAAGTTCGGATATCAATATCCTACGTCTCCCCTTATTCCTTTTCAGTAAGGTTCCATTAGAAGATTTGATGAGTACAGCCTCTGACACCCAATCACCGAGCCTTGCTCCAGGTGAACTCCTAGCAACTCCAATCAACAAGCAGACGCAGCTGCTGATACAAGTAATGAGATTTTTCGAACTGCTTCACAAAGCCATTTCGTTACAGACTCAATATGAATATAAAAGTGAAATACAAGGTTTTTATGAGTGCTGTAAATCTTCTGGTTTTAAAAATAAAACTCGATTACACAAGGTAACCAGAAGATGGACTCGAAGGTTAAAACTATGAAATCTGGATTGACTGTTCTTCGAGTTTTAGGCACTGGACTTTTGGAGTATTTTTGCAATGAACACGTCCAGTGAAGGTATGAGCTTTTTCGTGAATGATAGCGTAGAAGCAATAAGCTCGAGAACAATGGAGACCGAGAATGGCAGAGTGAAGGTGTGACGCCCGAACCCAACGGGGCCACAAGAATTGGGGTAAACAAAATTTTTCGAATAAAAGAAGGGCTAAAAGATAATTTGTTATAAGCTGCATTTCTTATTACTCAAAGGAAACAAAACATAAGACTAATTCAAAATTCAGCAGGTACTCAAATTTGCGCGCTACTGCTAACAACATTTGCGGAAAACAGGGTATTTCATATAACTTTGCAATTGCGGTTTACAACAGCTGTGTATTCTATGTAAATATACAACCATTGCTACTGATTTAATACAGCACAACCTAATCATAACAGTACAACTGAGACACGGAAAAAAACGTAGGCCTTGGATAAACACAACGCCACCCATCTGCTGATTCAAGTTCCACCTGCTGTTCCGTGTGTATTCTATGTAAATATACAACCATTGCTACTGATTTAATACAGCACAACCTAATCAAAACAGTACAACTTAGACACGGAAAACGTAGGCCTTGGATAAACACAACGCCACCCATCTGCTGATTCAAGTTGCACCTGCTGTTCCTCCATCAGTTGTCGTACCTGCACCATTTTAAAAGCTAGTGAGCCTAAAGGCTCAGCAAGTAAAATCTGAGTAATAACAATTTCATAAAACGCAGGCAGACATCTGTACAATGCATATGTTAAGGAACCTCAAAATACAATGTCAATTTCGTAAACATTTCAGTAAACATTCAATGGCAGAAACAGGGGATGATAACCC
>KV005839.1:10560-23941 GCA_001598015.1 Dorcoceras hygrometricum
TATCAAGTACCCAAGAAGTCGAATTAAGAGACATATTTATTTCAATATAGAACATACCTTTTGCAGTTCGCAACTGCTCGAGGTACTCCTTGCAGTTCCTCCTCCAATGCTCAGCCTTGTGGCAGTGGTGGCAAACATCCTCATGCTTGTTTGGTTTTGAAGCCTTTGTCTTGGGCTTCTTGGCGGGCTTTTCCTCCTTCGCAGGGGCAGAACGCTTCTTACCCTTGCGTTTCGGTCCCTTCTTCGCACGTCGACTTCTTGTCATCACCTGCAAATCATTGCAGATATGAGATCCACATCCGGTATCAAGTACCCAAGAAGTCGAATTAAGAGACATATTTATTTCAATATAGAACATACCTTTTGCAGTTCGCAACTGCTCGAGGTACTCCTTGCAGTTCCTCCTCCAATGCTCAGCCTTGTGGCAGTGGTGGCAAACATCCTCATGCTTGTTTGGTTTTGAAGCCTTTGCCTTTGGCTTCTTGGCGGACTTTTCCTCCTTCGCAGGAGCAGAACGCTTCTTGCTCTTGTGTCTGGGCCCCTTCTTCGCTGAGGAAGAAGAACCCAGAAGGAGGACCGGTTTGTCCTTCTTTATGGTCCCTTCAAACACTACGAGCATGTTAACCACCTCTTCAAGGGTGGCCTCCAGCTTGTTCATGTTGAAGTTGACCACAAAGGGGTCAAATGCAGCAGGCAGTGAGAGGAGAAGTACATCCACAGACAGCTCATGTGGAAGTGCGATATCAAGGCCTGACAGCTTTTCAACGAGCCCAATCATACGAACCCCATGCTCGCGGACCGAAGTCCCATCGCGCATGCGGCTCGTCATCAGCTCCTTGACAGCCGTGAACCTCTCATGTCGAGAGTTCTCCCCGTACAGCTCTTTGAGATGATGAAGTATGTCAGCAGCATATTTCGTCTTCTCAAAACGCCGTTGCATTTCATTGGACATCGATGCCATTCATAACACCGAGCTTTAACCTCGTCATCCCACCATTGTTTAAGCGTTACCAGCTCCTCAGGGCTGATATCGGCAGGGGTAAACTTCGGAGCAGTTTTCTCTATCGCATAGAGAAGTTTCTCCGAAGCCAATACAAGATTAAGGTGGCGGAGCCAGTCTTGATAGTTAAGACCAGTGAACTTGTTGCTATCCAGTATAGCAGAGAGCGGGTTTCTCATCGAAACCATTTTATATGCAGTTATACTGAAGGAAAACGGACATACGTCACTAACTATATAAGATAAACGCTAAGACATAAAACATGGTCATTTAGTTTTATGAATTACCCTCCCACTATTTTAACGATTTCACCACCCTCTAATGAAATCGAGAAAATAGGTTTCTTTAGTGGGTACACGGAGCCCAATAAGCGATCATGGACCCGAATAATATCAGTCATCCATGACCCCAAAAAGGTAGATTCCGATTGCAGCCGGTGCAACCTCCATGTATTTACCTCACGTCCAGTAAGGGCCCAATAATATGACGCCGTTTACTATCACGTGTCAAGATGACCCATCAATGTTGAGTCGTGAAGGACGGTCCCCTTAACGTCCCCAATAATATGAGCCAACGTTAAAGGGAGTTTCATCCGACTCACAACAGTTGTCAATGGCGTGGACAACTTTCCGGCATACATGACCCCCTCAATAATATGAGCCGGGCCATGTATACGGGTAGCATCGACGTACACCCATTGTTCATGGAAGGTAGGGTTAATTTAAACAATTTTAAATACCCTTTTGTTTCATCCGACTCACAACAGTTGTCAATGGCGTGGACAACTTTCCGGCATACATGACCCCCTCAATAATATGAGCCGGGCCATGTATACGGGTAGCATCGACGTACACCCATTGTTCATGGAAGGTAGGGTTAATTTAAACAATTTTAAATACCCTTTTGTTTATCGAATAAACATTTATCTTGATATGAGTTTTAAATCAAATTTAAAACGAGGGATTTTATTTTTGAAAAATTTGGTCTCATGCATATTTAAATCTAATTTAAAACATGCAAACATGCGGATTCAATTATTCTATATATCAATATATATAAAGTAACATTGGGATGATCGATCGCGAGAGCTATGCGGTCTGTGGTTGCCAGCCACGGACCTGGGTCCAATCCTAGGGGTGATGCAATATGCAATGCAATCCTATTACAATGCTTTCCGGTTTTACAGATCTTCGGTCTTTCATATCTTGATTGTCACCGTCCACCGTCTTCGGATGTCCTACCACTGAATCTAGTAATTTAAATTTAAATTAACTATGACAAATAAGGGATACATTTATCAAGGGGTGGGAACGGGCCACAAACAGGCCCACTTTAAATGATGATCAAATATATACAAACCGAAATCAAATAAAACCTATTGCATACACCTAACACATTGGGCACGGCTCTCGATCACCCCAATCATGCAATTAATCAATATAACATGCATAATTTAAATAATCTAATTATTTATCGTAAAATCATATTCTAATTACGAAATCGTATTCTATAATAAAATCGTATTTTGCCGATAAAACAAATTTTAATCAACAAAATCATATTTTATTACAAAATCATATTTCATAATTAAAATCACATTTTACTAATTTTAATTGTATCAATATTGGGTTTAAAACAATTTTAGGCCCAAAAACTTAAAATTTCAAAATCGATCAAAACCGGGCCCGACATCGTGTATCGGCCCGAAAACTTCACGGGCTGCCCAGGACAGGCCCGAACCAAACCCTAGAAGAAATCAGACCAGCCGTCACAACATCGCCGGAGCGGCGACCGGCCGGCGGCGGCGCCACCACGAAGTAAATTGCGAGCGGCAGCCACACGCATGTCGCCGATCGTGGCGCAACAATGCACGGCCAGCGTTTGATGATCGCGCGACCAGCGCGCGTTCAAGCGCCACCCAGCGGCGAGCCATCGCCGCCCTTCATGCGCAACAGGTTGCGCACTCCAGCAGCGATCGTGCGCCAAGCGACGCGGCGTTCCAGCGGCCGGCCTTCAACCAGCGGCGTGCATCGCCTCCAGCAGCGCCGCCCGGTATGCGCGACAAGCACGCATGCGATTGCGCCGCAGTCGCGCGGCCAGCGCGCGACCAGGGAAGCCCATCGCGCGGCCAGCGCGCGATGTTGTTGCGCACAGTGCACGACGCTTCGCGTCGGACGCGCATGCGATGCGCGCGCAAAGGGGCGGCGCTCCAAGCGGCGGCGATCGGCCGAAAGAAAAACTTTCTTTTGTTGATGCGATCTGAAATTCAACAAGTTAGATACAATTATGGCAAATCGTATGATCAGATCCGAAAAAACACTAGCTCTGATACCACTGTTGGGGATCCGGATCCGCCCCCCGGCGAGGCAGCGGAAGAACATAGAATAAAGCCGGGAGACGATCAATACGAAAAACAACAATACAAATATCGTCATTCATAGGGCGTTCAAAACGAATACCTTGCTGGCACTTGTGCCTGGCTCCAACCGGAATTACAAGAACCCGGCTCTTCTCGGTAGATTGCGGTAGATATCGCCAATCCGGTCCACGACCAGAATCGAGACTCCTGCACTAGAAGCACTGACGAATTCTGCACGAACGGATTCTCCTCGTCGAGTTGGCCGGAAACGATTTTCCGGCGACAACGGGCAGCGGCGGCGGCGGCGCACGGCGGGCGGCGGCGGCGTTTGGAGAAGGGAGGAGGGGAGGCGGTACTTAGTGCTAGGGTTAGGTTAAGTTTAGAGAGTTGTATCATCAAGTCTCTTAATAATGTATAAATAGATTAAGTCTCTTAATAATGTATAAATAGATTAAGTGTGGACCAACGGGTGCTGGTCCAACAATGAACATTCAGTTCATCTCCACCACCGAGACTTCATCGTAACTCTGATCGCCGATCATATCGGACCGATCGACTCAGTTTCCGAAACTGAAGAATATGATCTGAAAAACCGGTCTCTTAATAATGTATAAATAGATTAAGTGTAGGACTTGGACCGGCCCAACGGGTCCGGGTCCAACAATGAACATTCAGTTCATCTCCACCACCGAGACTTCATCGTAACTCCGATCGCCGATCATATCGGACCAATCGACTCAGTTTTCGAAACTGAATAATATGATCTGAAAAACCGTTTTTCAGAACCCCAGTGCAAAATGACCGTTTTGCCCCTCAACAGCGGGAAACCTCGGTTTGACCCCTGTTGACTTTTAGGAAGTCGCACTTCCCAAAATCCTCTTCTCGTGCTCAACACATTGAGCTGAGTATCCGTGCGAGAATCTCAAATCTAGTACTTGTGTGACCCTCAATGGTTCAGGGATACAGCTAGTCGTGGGCCCACAACCATTGTGGCTCCGGAATCACAATTCCGGACTTGCCCAACGGATCATGGTAAAGCATCTAGCAACATCGCCCCATGATCTCCTAGGTATCACTGATAGTGCCTGCAAGAACCAGTCGGTCGTGGTTAGCGTACAGTACGGTCCTTTCAATCCATATATCCCGATCAGATCAACGACCATTGGTAAATCGAGAGTCGCTATAGATCCGATAGCTATGCATACATCTTGGAGATCGAATAGTGACATCGCGAGTGTAACTAGGTAAACACATTTACCTAAAACACTTCTAGTACTCTGGCCAGAGATTTATACACTATTATCCCCTCAGATAGCATAGGATATCCACGCATGTCTGCATGAAAGGGCTGCCAAGAATCATCGGTAGGTAAAAACACAACGACTCAGTTGTGCAGATCTCATGAATCATCATCAACTTGTGATCTTCAGGTGCGACGACTCAGCCGACCATCACAAGGCATAGTTGTTTTCAGGCACAACGACTCAGCTGGACACCACATCAAAAACAACGTTGGACCTTTCAGGCACGACGACTCAGCCGGCCGATCACAACGTGTAAAGGAATTCAGCTTTTAAAGGAATAAGGCTCAATATGTATGCATGAATACACAGCAGACTCATGCTTAATCAATGCATAACATCACACGCACATAACACATGTATGAGCACAAATCATTCAGCAGTCAATACGAAACACAGCAGCTAATACACGAAGGAAATATCCCAAAGATGATAACAAAGCTGCTAAAATCTAGCTCAATTCGTACCTCAATCAGCTTCTACCTCAACAGATCTCACCACAACAAGGGAGCAGCAACCAACTCAAGTCTACTGCCTTAGCAGCTCCACGGCAACTCAGCAGCAGCTACTACAAGTTCGAATCTGTCAGATATACTCAATATCAACTCAAATCTGAACTCAAACAGCTTAAATTCCTAAAGCCCAGTAGACATAACTCAGCTACCTAACTCTTACGGAGCATTACTCACTCTCATAAGAAGCTTAAATCGGTAAAGAATCACTTACCCAAAGCTGTTAAAGAACAGACAAGCTACTGGTCAACAATCACGAAGTCACTCAACTACTGCAACAACATGGCGCTCCTCAATCCCGGCAACTCCAGTCTCCAAACTGGTATCAATCTAAAGCCTAGAGAAGACGAGCTCAGCGCTACCAATATTGCTCCAAACGGCGGCAAAAAATGATGGCAATCAACGTAATTAGGGTTTGGATGAACAGTAACAATCAAGGGTTCACGGGGATGAATATAAGGAATATAAAGTTCGAAATATGCTAAGTGTCGATCAGCACTTACATTTAAATCCCCAGATACAAGCTACAGCAGAACTCAATTCACCGACAAGTTCAGATCTCATTGCTAAAGCAGAAATCTCTCAAATCAGGCCTTAGCTATCACTTACATCTGCCAACGTTAACTCAGGTCTGATCTCCAAACAAACACGTTTCTAATAAAAACGACGTCGCTCTTACTTATCAAGAAGACGTAGCATTGGAGTCAAGCTCTCACAACAGATCCTGCTACTCTCCTCAGATCTTGATCACATCTGAAATCATCAAACCACACGGGTCTACACAGTACCATTGACCAACGTTGACATCTGACAACTCTGGACCACTGACCATCGCTGACTTCCTCTACTAAAAACTCACATCTGTTCACGCCCGCTGAACAGATTCCTCTCGCTTGTGATAAGTCTGAAAACACAATACGATGTCGCATCCTCTTGAAATGCCATATCTGACTAGCACCCAAAACGACAACGTTTCACTCCCTGCTTGCAACAATTCACGAAATACATCAGGACACATCTGAACATCCATATTCCGGTCAAATCTGAAATTATAAAATCACCAAGTCCTCAAATCTGAAAACCCGATACTCAGAAACTCAATTAGCTAATTCTAAACCAAATATGATTAGCTAATAAGTCGTGCTTAGCAAATTATAGCCCTCACAAGTAGATATCTTTTCAAATTTGTTATAATTAAAAGAAGGGTTAGAGGATCTTCTCATGAATTTCCCAAACTTCTTGATGAAGAGGGACATGATGTCATTGCTCAGTTGTTCGGCAGACTTGCTAGTGCTTGGAGAGCATTGTTCATATGTTGCTTCTGCAAGAGCTTTTGTTGGTTGAGATGTTGACGGTCCAGCCTCAGATCTGGTCTCCAGCTTGAACTCGTAGGCTTTGAGATTTGCAAACAGATCATGGAGCTCAAGCTTGTTCAGATCTTTGGACTCCCGCATCGCCATGGTCTTGACATCCCACTCCCAGGGCAATGCTCCCATCACTTGGAGCTCAAGCGTTCATCAAATTCTGCCATTGTCTCACCCTCTCGCATCTTACTGGACTCGTACTTCTGCTGGGCAACAGTTAATTTGTTCTCCTTGTTTCATCATTGCCCTCGCAGATTTGTGTCAGTTTCTCCCAAATCTCCTTTGATGTAGCACAGGTTTTGATTTTGCTGAACATGTTCTTGTCCAGTGTCTTGTACAGAATATCCCTGGCCACATTATCCAAGTTTGCCTTCTTCTTATCCTCAGTAGTATACTCATATCTTCTCTTTTCTATCCACTCCGGTGCACCATCAAATATGGCTATAGCAGTGTTGGCTTCATTATATTTATGGGACCATCTGTAATGACGGACCACATATCATCATCTTTTACGGCCAAGTGTGCTTGCATCCTTATCTTCCAATCATCATTCTCTTCCTTGGAAAATTGTGAGAAGTCGACATATTTCAAATATGTAAGCGCAAAGATAAAACTGTTCTAACTGAGATACGCAGGCTCTAATACCAATTTATAGGATCAATTAGGATCGAAAATAGGCCTAGGAGTTCAGAAGAGGGGATTGAATGAAATCCTTGGTTTTAATTTTTTGAAACCTTTAAAAACGATTTTACAAGCACCTCGCTTAACTCAGATCCGAGTTACCAGATCTGAGGATCCCAGTTCAAATCTGTTTTCTCGAGTAACAAATATTGTGTGGAAAAAAGTCAATTAAACAGTGAACAATATGAATGTAGATAAATGCGATGCAATGAGTAAAAGTTCAAGGGTCAGAAATTTGTTTCTGGAAGTTCGGATCTGAAGATCCTACGTCTCCCCTTATTCCTCTGCAGGAAGGTTCCACTAGAAGACTTTGATGTACACAGCCTCTGAATACACCCGATCGCTGAGCCTCGCTCCAAGTGAACTCCTAGAAACTCCAACTACATGCAGATAACACTGCGGTTTACAATCAAATGTAATTTTCTCAAACGGCTTAACGTAGCACGTTTTTACAAACTCAAATCTGAATATTATAGTAAACACAAAACAATTGAGTGCTGTAAATCTTCTGGTTCTTGTATCAACAAGAACTGTTTACAAATGTAAACCAGCAGATATGTAGAAGGTAAATTTATGAAGGCTTGAACTTGAGAGTTCTTCGAGATTTGAATACTGGAGCATAGAATATTTTTAGCTTTTGGATATTCCCAGAATTTTGAGAGCGTGAGAGTATTTGAGATAAATCGACCGAGAGCTTCTTCATTTGAAATCTTCAACTATTTATACTCTTCAACTTCAACGATCAATAAAAGTAGCCAGTAGATTCAAGCCTTTTGCATATATTCATCGCATCTTCACTAGTGCTATGCAGAAGGTAATTGGCGCTTGTCATGGCTTGATTTACTTATATGCCAAAGCGTGTGACATCGTATCAATCACTCTGCGTATTGCGACTTTACCCAAAATAGCTTTGATCTTGTTTCCTTAATTCAAGCTGTCTAACCGGATTTTATACGAATAAATCGTGACCTTTGATTTCTCTCAATTAGTCAACTGATAATATCTGAAGACATCCGAAACTCACATCTTCTAGAACATTGAAATCTGAATACTTCTCTGTCTTTCCCTTTGTGAGTAGCTACAAGAAATACCTCCTTACACGTATAGCCATCACATCTGAAATATCTCCTTTTGTACTTTACAAAAGTAATGCTCTCTGTCAGATCTGAGATCTTTTAATCTTTACGAGTAAGTCCCCCTTTTTGTACAATTGTGAATCTGCCAGATCTGAATACTCGTTATTGAAAGAATCAGAAGCGTAGCCTCTGTACTGATAACATCTGAATTATTATGAATGACATTTGTTCAAAACTGAATTTGTTCTCATCTGATATGCTCGGATCTGAAATGTACTTTCTAAACAAACATAACCGGATCTATTACCATAGCCTCTGAATCAAATATGATACCTTCAAATCTGAAATTCTGACCCGATAACTGAAATAGTCCGAATACTCAAATTCGTTATTTTCTGATTCAAAATCTTCAACCCGAACTAAGATCTGATACCCAAATTTGATCTGTTATGAAATGCTCGTCTCAATAACATGACGTCCAGATCTGAAATGTTTCCTTCTCTTCAGTGCGAATATTTAGGGTCCAGATCTGAGTCTTATGTTCAGTTCTTAGTCTTGTTTTGGTTATTAACAAAACTTATAAATTTAATCTTAACAAGAAATTTGAGACCCAAAAGATTAGTGGAGCAATAATCTAATTAATCGGGTTTAGTATAGACCATATCAAGTGTGAGCTGGTCTGGGACGGACCAGCCCTGAGCTGTTGTGCTCTAAGGATCGCAATCTGGTCTGTGTGTATTTAGAACAGATGTGGAAACCTGGAGATATCAACGGGGTAGTAGACAGCTTAGGGAGGCCGTCACTTGAGCGTAAGCTGTTAAGGTTTTGAGAGTGTAAGCTGCACTGTGAGAGATGGGTCTGAGCTGGATTGTACAGCTGGTTGGTCGCGAGCTGGTTTGAGGGAAACCAGCTCAGAGGTGCACAATCTGTTAGTACGGTGTGGATAGGCCCGATTCGTGGTTTTGATGTAGATCGGTACGGTTCATGGGTACCAGCTTAGGCAAGAGCTGGAAGTGTGCGAGCTGGTCTTCATACGCGTGAACTGGTCGTCCTGAGCTGAGGTGCGGTGCGACTTCGTTTAGTGCTACCAGCTTAGACTCTAGTTGGTTGGTAAGCATGAGCTGGCCAAGGCATAATCTGTTCTGTTAGTGCAAGATGGATGACGTATACCAGCTGGGAGAGAAGGCCGTGTACTGAGTTATGCCTGAGCTGGTACCAACTTGGACCCCAAGCTGTCGGTGGCTACTGTTCATAGATCACGGGAGACTCGAGTTATAAATAGAGGACTTTGACCGTGCGCACGCCATTCCTTTCCAACACTTAGAATATCTTCCTCCCGTAAAATTACCCTCCACTATAGCGAAACCCTTATTATTCACCGAACCTTATCTCCTCCGATTCTCGGCGGTAGACGGCGCAGCTTGGAGCAAGGTTAGTAGTGTTGAGTTCTACTGTCCAAGACGCTTCTTCCTATACCTCTTTTGAAGGCTTTGGTGGACTGGAAGAGTGAACGCGAATAAGCTACAGTGTTTTGTTGGTTCGCATTCCGGCCGATTGGTTCTTTCGTTCAGGTAGTGCTTTAGAGTAAGTGTTAGATCCTACCTTACGATTCGTTTAGAGCTAACTGTTGTGTTCGAAGAGTAGGATAGAGCTGGGTTAAGTTGGTGGCTCCCAGTTCGGGTTTCTGTGCTTACTGTCCCTAAACTTGTTGTCGTTGTTTGGCTAAGCAGGTTACAAATCTGTGTTGTTCGGGACTCTTGTGTGGTAGTTGTAGCACAGAAGATAAGGTACGGATGTGATCTTATATTTATAGCTTTGAGATAGGCTTGTGTATAAATGAGCGAATGTTGTTATGTTGAGAAGTGTGTATGCTGTTGGTTCTATGCTATTGCTTGCATCTGTTCTGTTGTGTGATATCTTGAAAGATGTTCTTATGCATACACATATGGCATGTTGATGCGCTATGTTACTTGTGATCTTCGCTAGCAGCCTGTTGTGAGAACTTCTATTTTGTTGTCTATTGCTGTTGAGCTAACCGTATTAACAGGATGCATGTGATTGAGTGGCTGGGTAGCTCCCATTCTCTCACATGTTCTATGGCCTTTCTGTTCTAGCTTGCTGCTGGTACTGCGTGTGATTGAGCGGCTGGGTAGATCCCACTCTCTCAAATGAGTTGTGGTCATTTCCTGTTATATTTTGTGTCTGGTATCGTGTGTGATCGAGCGGCCGGGTAATTCACATTCTCTCACACTTTGGTGACCACTCCTGTCTTTGATGTTCAGCTGTGTACAGTTCCTTTAGGATCCTTTGACCTTCCTGTTCTCATGCATCGCATATCATTTATAACTCGTTCTATCTACCTGCTCATTATGTTGCTCTCCGTACTGGGTTTTGACCCCTTTCCCTTTGGGGCTGTTTGGTTGTTGTGTGCCATTCAGGTTTCCAGGTTATTCAGCTAGCCGTGGAGGTGATTCAGCTGGTGATACCCCCAGAGGTTTATAAGAGTGTCTCAGTTACACATATATTGATAGGATCAATATGGATCGAAAACAGCCTTAGGAGTTCAGAAGGGGGGTTGAATGAACTCCTTGGATTTTTATTTTTTCAAAACCTTAAACCGATTTTACAAGCGCATCGTTAACTCGGATCTGTGTTACCAGATATGAGGTATCTCAGTTCCAAAGCTGATTTCTCGACTAACAAAGATAGTACGGAAAAAAGTCGATCAACCAGTGAACAGTATTAATATAAATACGATGCAGTAAAGTAAAAGTGCAAGGTTCAGAGATTTGTTTTTGGAAGTTCGGATATCAAATCCTACGTCTCCCATTATTCCTTTTCAGGAAGGTTTCACTAGAAGAATTTGATGAACACAGCTTCTGTCTAAACTCAGTCACCGAGCCTCGCTCCAAGTGAACTCCTAGCAATCTCCAACTATACGCAGATACAACTGCTGAATTACAAGCAACTTTATTTTTCGAACTGCTTTACACAGCAAGTTCGTTACAGACTCAATATTGATATACTATGAAATTCTAAACAATGAGTACTGTAAAGCTTCTGGTTTCTAAACAGAGAAATTCGATTTGCAAATGTAAAACCAGAAGGTGTGACTCGAAGATGAAACTAATAAGACCAATGTGAAGTGTTCTTAGAGTTTTAGAAAACTGGACATAGAATATTTATGCAATAATGGGTTCCAGTGAATATTCGAGAGCTTTTGTATGTTAATAGACCGAGAGATTCTCCACTTGAATTCTTCAGTAATTTATACTATTTGTCTTCAACGGTCAATAAATGTAGCAAGTAGAGATAAGCTCCTTTGCATATCATTATCGTATCATAGCATTTAATGCTCCATTAATGCCATACAAAATATAAATTGCGTTCGTCAGGGCTAAATTTACTTATATTCCAAAGTGAGTAATCATTGTATCAATCACTCTGCGTACTGTGCAACTTTACCCAAAATAGCTATGATCTTGTCTCCTTAATTCCAGGCTTTTATACGATTAAATCAAGACCGTTGATTCTTCTCAAATAATCCTTTTATAACATCTGAAGTGGTTCGAAGCTCACATCTGAAAGTTTACTCTGTTAAACGAATCTTTCCCTCTTTGTGTATCCTTGAATAAATCAAATCTGAATACTATATTGTTCTCGTAATCAAATCTGATAACAAACATTTGTATTTCACTGAGTCGAATCTGTCCAATCTAAGTCCGTTCAAGAAATCTGAAATACCATAAAGCTCTTTCGAATATACTCTGTCAAAACTGAACATCAGTAGTAGCTTAATATCTGAAGTAGCATATACAGATCTTACTTCCTGTTACTTACATCTGAATTGCTTGCGAAGAGTCTGTTCACCTCTGATACTCTCGAATCTGAATTATACCATCTTAGTCGATATACCAGAATCTGTTACTCTGAATCAAGTCTGGATATACTTTGCTCTAAAACAGATTTCTTAATGTAGCTTCTGAATCAAATCTGAATCTATGTTGATCTAAAACAGATCTCTTACTGTAGCTTCTGAATCAAATCTGAATCCCCTCAAATCTGAAAGACTGTCCCGATTATGTTGGGATCCGGATCACGCCACCCGGCGAGGCAGCGAAAGAACAGAAAAACAATACCGGGAGACGATCAATACGATAAAAACAACATACTATGACATTCATAGGGCGTTTAAGATTGCTACCTTGCTGGCAACTTGTGCCTGGCTCCGACCGGTTTCGTAAAGAAAATGGCACTTCACGGTAGGCGGCGGTAGATATCGTCAATCAGGTCCACGACCGGAGATGGGATTCCTTCGTCAGCCTGCACTAGAAGGCCTGACGAGATCGGCGCGGACGGATTCTCCTCGTCAAGATTGGCCGGAACAAATTTCGGTGAAGAGGCGGCGGCGGCGGCTTATAGAGAGGAGATGGGGGCGGCGGCCAAAGAGCTATGTTAGAACAATCTTTTATAAGTTTTGGTGATAACAAAATAAGTCAAGTTGGAGTGATCGATCAGTTGATACAAATGGCATTTCTACAGTTGGAGCTTTCGAAGATATCAACAGTTGGAGAAGTGCTAAACGACGGCGTTTTAATAAGTTGATACGACGTCGTGGAATGCACTGTTTCATTTCAGCAGATGAAGTGTTCAGCAGATTGTTTCAGCAGATGAAGTGTTCAGCAGATTCTTTCATGAAAAGATCAGCAGATCGTTCTTTTAGAATTCAGCAGATGGTTAGAACATTTCGTTGAGGAACGACAGCGTATTGGACTAGATGCTAAACGACAGCGTTTGAGTTAGTTGGAACGACAGCGTTTTGGATTGATTCAGCAGAGCGTTCTATAGTTGTTTCAGCAGATGGCTACAGTGACTCAATCCAGCAGATGCTCTACATATTGTTGTTCAGCATATGTATTTCGAAGATAGCTAAACGGTGTCGCTTGAATAAGTTGACACGACATCGTTTTATTGCTAAAGATCAGCAGATGGAAAACGCGTATGTATTTCAGCAGATGATTTCTTCTAAGCGTTTTTCCAGTTGAAGCTTTCAACGAAGGTGAATATAAGTGCTGATTTTCAAAGTAG
>KV005841.1:10637-22114 GCA_001598015.1 Dorcoceras hygrometricum
TGTTATATTAGTGCTCATTCGTACTGAGGCTTGACCTCGTATTCTTTTCCTGCTTTTGTATTGTTTGGGTCTGTGTGCCCAGTTGTAGGATCTTCAGGTAACCAAGCTGGACAGACTGGAACTTCAGCTGGTCAATCCCCATTTCCTTGATTCCCAGTTATTATATTATGTATTGATCCAGGGGATGCCCTGAGGTTGTATGTATTTGGAGGATCGCTGTTGATTTGATTTGTGATTACCTGTTGTTGTATGAGTTTGGATTGAAATCTTATTTTGATTATAACTATTTTGAAGATGTGATTTGGTTCAGGCCCAACTTTATTTCGAAAAAAATTTTTTAGCTTGTACTATGCTTCCACGTTTATGTGCTTGATTGTGCTATTAATCCTTGTTAAACATTTTTGGTATCAGAGCTTAAACTGGGATAAGCTCATTTTCTTTTGAACACTTTTGGTATCAGAGCTTAAACTGGAAGCTCATTTTCCTTTGATCACACTCGAGTCTAGGCACAGAGCTTTGATTTGATTTCTTTCTTGACTCTGTGCCTTGCCTGATTTGATATTTGTCTCTGTGATTATCTGCTGTTAGTTCTTACCTTGAGATTTGATTAGATGCCGTCGAGGAGAGGTAGAGGTAGGACTGCTAGACGTTCCGCTGAGGATTCGAGGGCCTCGGATAGTGATGAGGGCATTCAGCAGAACATCCCTTTGCGTCGTCGAGAGAGACAGACAGAGGTAGAGGATGTGACGAGACAGATTGGCGAGATGGAGTTAGTTCTAGCGAGGTTTCAGCGGACGAATACCCCTATGTTCACGGGCGCTGATGGAGGTTTAATGGCAGAGGGTTGGCTAGTTCATATGGAAGAATTGTTTGATACTTTGGAGTATGCTCCTGAGATTAGATTGAAGCTAGAGGTGTTGCAGTTGAGAGATAATGCGCAGTGCTGGTGGAGAGGTACTTCCCGTATCTTGCGTGAGAGTGGGGCTATGATTACTTGGGAGAGCTTCTGTGCTGCATTTATGTGCTTAATTGTGCTATTAATCCTTGTTGTTTAGCACGGGGCCTGACTCCTATCAAAATTGGAAGAAGACTGGGAGTGGACTGTACCTAAGAGCATTACAGAGGTACGTAGTTTGTTAGGACTTGCAGGTTATTACCGGAGTTTTATTGAGGGATTTTCCAAGATAGCTGTCCCTTTAACGTCATTGACCAAGAAAAATTTTAGATATGTTTGGACCCCAGAATGTCCAGCTTCGAGAGATTAAAGTAAGGTTGATAGAAGCCCCTGTTTTAACCCTGCCATCTAGAGAAGGGAACTACACGATTTATACAGATGCATCAAAGATATGTTTAGGAGCTATCTTAATTCTAGACAATAAAGTGATTGCCTATGCTTCTATACAACTGAAAATCAATGAGAAGAATTATCCTACGCATGACTTAGAACTGGCAGCGTAGTGTTTGCATTGAAGATTTTGAGGCACTACCTTTTTGGAGAGAAATGCGAGATATTTACAGATCACAAAAGCCTTAAGTATTTCTTTACCCAGAAGGAGCTCAACATGAGGAAAAGAAGATGGTTAGAACTGGTAAAAGATTATGATTGTGTTATTAGCTATCACTCCGCGTATATCTAACGTAGTAGCAGATGCATTAAGTAGAAAACCTGGGGGATTAGCTCAATTATTAGTTCAAATACCATTAGCTAGAGAAATTGAGGGCTTCGAGCTGGAAGTGATTACGCATGAACGTGCTTCAAGGCTAGCTCTGCTTACCATCCAGTCGACGCTAAAAGATCGCATTAGATAGTGTCAGGCCCGGTGCACTAAACAGAGATTAAACACGCAAACACAACTGCGGAATCATTAAACAGTGGCTAAAATTTTTCGCTTTGGCCTAACTTAGAAAACATAATTTCAAAATACACTTATACTCAAAATATTGGTTTTACAACAACCAAAAGCTGCACACCATAGATACAATTACAACGAGTATCAGCATACAAAACCAACAGGAACTAAATCCAGTTACAACGGTAGCATGGGGCATTCCCCGGCAACAACCAATACATCTATATATATGTCAGGCCCCGTGCTAATAACACAAGATTACAGCACAATTAAGCACATAATCACGGAAGCGTAAAAACAGGGCTTAAAAATTTTTCGAAATAATATGGGCCTGAACTCAAGACATACATCCAAAATATCAATACTCAAAATACGAGTTGACTCAAACTCATATAAGACAGGTAACGACAAATCTCAATTCAAATACAGATCCCCAATACATAAAAACACGGGGCATACCCCGGTTCAATACATAGTAAAAGTAGACTGGGACTCAAGGAAACGGGGATCGACCAGCTGGCGCTCCACTCTGTCCAGCTTGGTTACCTGAAGATCGTGCAAATGGGTAACACAGACCCAAACAACACAAAAGTGGAAAAGAAATACGAGTTCAAGCCTCAGTATGAAGAGCTATCAAAACAGCTAATCATGCAACATGCTAAAATCAATGCCATGAAATGCATGAGGGCTATCAAGGTCGGATAGCTAGACCAGTAAATCAACTGGCAATTCATCCCAGTCGAGCCTCTATACCACGCACGGTGTATCAACCGGGGAAATCATCGGTCCGTGATCTTCAGAGCCCGTCAGCCCATCACAGCTCGGTGGTATTCAGACACAACCAATCAGTCGGTCACCACTTCAATGATAGCGTTGGACTTTTCAGGCACAACTCATCAGTCGGCCAGTCGCAACGTGGCTCTCAAATCAGGTCATCAATCAATCTGTCAATCAGGCTCAAGATGTATGCATGTATGCCAATTCAATATTCAATACACAATGCAAACAATTCAATACGTGAAAACAGAATGTAAAACTCAAATCAATTCACAAGCTGTATCACGTAAATCACAGAAGCATATCAACAGATTTACACAACATCAATCACAGCCATGTTCACGCTCAAAGCTGCTAAATCTGCTCAATTCGTACTCCAACAACTGACTTTCTACCTCAACAGATTTATCAAGTCACGACAACACAAATGAAGCAAGTCAACTTCCTCCTGCTACGGCAATTCACGGCAGGATGCACCTAGAATCCTCAAATCTGTTAAGGAAACTCAATCAATAACTCGTTTCTAATTCAAATCTCAACATTTCCTACGGTCCAGAACCTAACTCCGGTTCTACCTATAAACAAAGTACTAACAGTCCATACTAAGCTTAGAATAGTAGGAATCCCTTACCCAGAAGCTGAAACCAGCGGAAGAGCTATCAAATTCCACTGCACGAAGAAACCAGCAACTTCGTGATCCTCTCCAAGGTCGTTCGACAGCCTCAACTGGGTAACAATCGGAAGAGCAACTCACAAGGAACCCATCTCCACCAAAATCATCGAAAACAACGGCTGGAATAGACAGAATTCTAGGGATGAAACGTTGGGGTGAACAGTAGCTAGAATGAGGGTTTGAAATTGGAGATAAGAAATATCGGGTTTAGAATAATTCTAAGTGTCGATCAACACTTATCTATATATCTCTCAATCCACCAACTGCTGCTCACCAAAATCAGCAGACATCAAAAAATATCAGCTCTTCCTCTCAACGAAACCAGCAGCAACCATCAGACGTTGTATTCTCAAAAGAACATCAAAACGACGCCGCATCAACTAATCAAAACGACACCGCATCGCTCCAACATCTGACAACAGATTCCTTACAAAACAACCAGTAGCTGGTCGTGCTAATTAACTCAAACGACGACGTTTTGCACCCGCTACAGGAATTCGCTGTCAACAGCAGACACAAAGCGTTAAACCAAAATGCTGCGTTTCAACTTATCAAAACGACGTCGCCTCTCATCAGCGACTGGTTCCTTAAACCAGCAACTGGTCATTCAGCTGGGACAATTCCTAACAACGCAACAGCTGATAGTGCTACAATTCAGCAGTCAACACCAAAAAGATTGACCAACACGTGTCACGTTCTCATAAATCCTCGCACCCGTGCCTCAGCTGTCAGCAGATACCTCTTCAAACGCAACTACTGAAAAGAAAAACGACGATGCATCACTCACTCGATACAGTAGAAATCTGAAATGCACTACATCTGATTTCCTCATATTAGCGCTACGTCTAGTTCTACGAAACGACAACGTATTACTCCTACGCCACCAATAGCTGATAACAGACTTCATCAACTCGCGCAACTGCTGAATTCTACTGAAATCAGATTCATTTCGCAAAACCCTCAAAATTAAAGCTACTAATTCCAAATCAATTCAATAATCACTAATCTAAAATCTGATTCCTCACATTCTCCCCACCTTAAGAGATTTCGTCCTCGAAATCAAAGGCAAACTCAGGGAAAATTTCAATCAAAACATTCAAATCAAACACAATCATCTAACCAAACTCGAAGCAAAGAATTAGAATTTACCTGGAATTCACACTATCAGTGCTCAAACAGATGAGGCCAATCCTGCCTCATCTTCTCCTCAACGTCCCAGGTAGCTTCCTCTCGGCCATGCTTACTCCATTGGACCATCACCAACGGAATCAATTTGTTCCTCAGCTGCTTTTCCTTCCGATCCATAATTTGCACTGCATATTCTACATAACTCAAGGCAGAATCCAGCTCAACTTCGTCGGTTCTCAATACATGGGACGAATCTGGCTCATATTTCCTCAACATTGATACATGAAAGACATCATGAATCGCTGCAAACTCATCAGGCAGTCTCAATCGATAAGCCAACTGTCCAACCCGCTCAACAATCTCAAAGGGACCAACGAATCTAGGAGCTAATTTGCCTTTAAATATGAAGCGCATCACGCTCTTGAAAGGAGAAACTTTGAGAAATACTCGATCGCCAACCTCAAACTCTAACGGTCGACGTCTTCGGTTAGCATAGCTGGTAAATCTATCTTGTGCAGCCTTCATTCTACTTCGAATCAAATCAATCTGGTCTTTCATATGCTGCACAAACTCAGGGGTAGAAAGCTGTCTCTCACCAACTTCTTCCCAACAAATCGGAGATCTGCATTGTCGACCATACAACGCCTCAAATGGAGCCATCTCGATAGTCACCTGGTAGCTGTTATTATACGAAAACTCAACCAAGAACAAAGAATCCTGCCAGCCACCACTAAAATCCATCACAACTGCTCGTAGCATATCCTCTAAAGTCTGGATGGTCCGCTCAGACTGACCATCTGTCTGTGGGTGATAGGCTGTACTCATAGCCAATCTCGAACCCATCGCTGCTTGCAAACTCTTCCAAAAACGAGAGGTGAATCTTGGATCTCTGTCAGACACTATCGAAACAGGCACTCCATGCAATCTAACCACATGGTCGATATACAGCTTCGCCATTTTCTTCATAGAACACCTCACATCATAGGGAATAAAATGGGCTGACTTTGAAGTCTATCAATCACCACCCAAATCACATCACATCCCCTACTCGATCGAGGTAGATGAGTCACAAAATCCATGGCGATGTGCTCCCAATTCCATTGGGGCACCTCCAAACTCTGTAGCAATCCACCAGGTCTCATTCTCTCAGCCTTGACCTGCTGGCAATTCAGACATCTAGCAACAAAACCAGAGATGTCGCTCTTCATGCCTTCCCACCAGTAGTGAGACTTCAAGGCATGGTGCATCTTAACAGAGAAATCATCAGACTGAACATTTCGGGCTTTAATCTTCAAATCATGAACATATGGATCAGTCCTCTGCGCCTCCTTGATGTCACTCACAATCTGCGGTTCTACTTGAATCGAAGAAACCATAGAGTACTGATCACCCGACTGGAAACGCCAACCAGAAGTATTCAACTACTCATAGACTTTAGAGACACTCAAAGACGAAAGCATCGCAGGCTGGGTCTTCCTTCTCAAAGCATCTGCTATGAGTTCATCCGCCCAGGCTGATACTGAATCTCACAGTTAAAGCCTTGAGCAATTCCATCCATCGTCGTTGCCTCATATTCAGATCAGACTGCGTGAAGATATATTTCAGGCTCTTGTGGTCGGTGTACATCACAAATTCTTCACCATACAGATAATGTCGCCAAATCTTCAAGGCAAACACTATCGCAGCCAACTCCAAATCATGAACAGGGTACCTCGTCTCGTGAGGCTTCAACTGTCGAGACGCATAGGCAATCACGTACCCGTTCTGCATCAGAACACATCCTAAACCATTGAGAGAAGCGTCGGAGCACACAACAAATCCTCCGGATCCAGACGGTAGAGCCAATACAGGAGCATTAATCAACTTCTCCTTCAACGTCTGAAAATCATACTCGCACTCATCAGTCCAAACGAACTTCCGATCCTTCTGAGTCAATTGAGTCAGTGGCCTGGCTATAGAAGAGATCTTCTCGATAAAACGCCTGTAATAGCCAGCCAATCCCAAGAAGCTGCGGATCTCTGAAACGTTCCTAGGTCTCTCCCAGTTAAGAACTGCTTCGACCTACTCGGATCCACCAAAATCCCTTGCGCCGAAATCACATGACCCAAAAAGATAATCCGATCAAGCCAGAATTCACACTTGCTGAACTTGGCGTACAACTGTGAGTCTCTCAATCTCTGCAACACCGGTCTGAGATGCTTCTTATGCTCTCTCATGTTCCTCGAATACACTAGGATGTCATCTATGAAGATGATAACAAACCGATCGATGTACTCGCTAAAGACGCGATTCATCAAATCCATGAAAACAGCTGGGGCATTCTTCAACCCAAACGGCATGACCAGAAAGTCATAATGCCCATATCGAGTCCGAAATGCTGTCTTCGCCACGTCAGCTTCTCTAATCCGCAACTGGTGATAAACAGAGCGCAAATCAATCTTCGAGTATACGACCGATCCTTGCAACTGATCGAACAAGTCATCAATCCTTGGCAAAGGATACTTGTTCTTCACCGTTGCCTTATTAAACTACCGGAAATCCACGCACATCCTCATAGACCCATCCTTCTTCTTCACGAAAAGAATTGGAGCTCCCCAAGGCGACATACTACCGATCCTTGCAACTGATCGAACAAGTCATCAATCCTTGGCAAAGGATACTTGTTCTTCACCGTTGCCTTATTAAACTACCGGAAATCCACGCACATCCTCATAGACCCATCCTTCTTCTTCACGAAAAGAATTGGAGCTCCCCAAGGCGACATACTCGTCTGATGAAGCCCTTCTCCAAGAGATCTCTCAACTGATCCTTCAGCTCTTTCAACTCTGCTGGCGCCAATGGTAAGGAGCTCTAGAAATCGGGGCGGTACCGGGCAGTAACTCAATGCCGAAGTGGATCTCACGTCTCGGAGGGAATCCAGGAATCTCATCTGGAAACACGTCGGGAAACTCTCGGATGATCGGAATGTCGCGCAACTCCAACCGCGACTCTTGGGAAACGTCAAGCGCATAGATCATGAATCCAACATTATCCAGCGATAGCAGGCTAAACATCTCCATTGCGGACACCAGTGGAATCTTCGAGCGTGAATCAGAACCGTAGAACTCCCACTTCTTACCCGAATCAGGGAGAAATCTCACCACAACATGAAAGAAGTCAACAGTAGCATTATAGCTAGATAATACATCCATTCCCAAGATTCAATCAAAATCTCTGATTCCCAAAACAATCAGATTGGACACAAAAACATGCTCATCAAATCGAAGCACACAATCAAACACCACTTCACGGGACCACAGATTCACACCAGCAGGGGTAGACACGGAAACAACATCACACAATGTGGAAGACCTCAACCCATACTCACAAAAAAACATCTCAGAAATAAAAGAGTGTGATGCACCAGTGTCAAATAAAACTCTCGCAGGAAAATCAAAGATAAAACATGTACCTGTGATCATCATACCAGGCGCCTTCTCAGCCTGCTCTCTCGTCAAAGCATTCGCCTGAGCCTGCTGCGGAATCTGGGACTGAGGTCTAGAAGGTGCTCCAAACCTAGAAGGCTCACGGGGTTGGAATCCAGATCGCTGGGTAGGGGCAGGAAACTGCGGTCTTTGAGAAGAACCACCAGCTGATCCCTGCTGCGAAGGAACTGAAGACTGACCCCTCAACAAAGGAAATACTCTCTGAAAATGTTCGGGCTGCCCACAGTTATGGCAAAACCCCTGAACTCCTCGACACTGCGAAGTCGGATGCCTTCCTCCACACTGTCCACAAGACATGCCGCTAGTACCACTGCCGGAACCACTGCCAGAACCAAAACTCGCAGAACCAGAGGAACTCGAATTCGCCTTCTTCTTGAACTGTTTCCCTCGAGATCAAAACCTTTGGCGATTCTTCTGCTGCTGCGACCCCTGAGAAGAATAAAAACGATTGCGACGCATCCTGCACAGGCTGATAGGTGCGTCCATTAGTTGGCTGAATCGGAGCCTCAACCTCCAACAAACTCTCATCAATATCCACCGCTTGATTCACTGCATCAATATAGGTCGCAGGTGACCCAGACAAAACCATCCGGTACAGATCAGGCCTCAAGCCCTTCAGAAATTTGTTCCTCTTCGTCCTCTCCTGGTTGGCAACGTGTGGCACATAGCCAAAAAGTGCAGAAAACTATTGGGCATACTCAGCCACTCGCATGCTACCCTGCTTCAAATTGTAAAAACTCCAGCTCCCGGCTGTTATAGAAGGAATCCGGGGTATACTCCTGTCTGAACGCCTCACATAAGCTCTCCCAAGTGATCACAGCCCCACTATCACGAAGGATACGAGAAGTACCCCTCCACCAGCGCTGTGCAAACAGAGAGTCGACGTTGTGGCGGTCGAAGTCAGAGTTCTCTGGAGCGTACTCCAGAGTATCAAACAACTCCTCCATCTGAGCTAACCAAGCCTCAGCCATCGCACCACCCTATGCTGCAGAAAACTTCGGATGGTTCGTCCGCTGAAACCTAGCTAGGACCAACTCCATATCGCCTATCTGTCTAGTAACATTCTCAACCTGATGAACATCATCATCACTACCTGCCCTAGACTCCTCCGCAGTACGTCTAGTCGTCCTACCTCTTCCTCTCCTCGGTGGCATCTAAACAAATCTAGAGGTAAGATCTCACCGCAGATATATCACATAGACAGAATAAAGATCACATAAGTCACAGAGTCAAGAAAAATCAAATCAAAACTCTGTGCCTAGACTCGAGTGTGATCAAAGGAAATCGATCTTATCCCAGTTTAAGCTCATATACCAAAAATGTCAGGCCCCGTGCTAATCACACAAGATTACAACACAATTAAGCACATAATAACGGAAGAGTAAAAACAGGGCTTAAAAGTTTTCGAAATAATATGGGCCTGAACTCAAGACATACATTCAAAATATCAATACTCAAAATACGAGTTGACTCAAACTCATATAAGACAGGTAACGACAAATCTCAATTCAAATACAGATCCCCAATACATAAAAACACGGGACATCCCCGGGTTCAATACATAGTAAAAGTAGACTGGGACTCAAGGAAACGGGGATCGACCAGCTGGCGCTCCACTCTGTCCACCTTGGTTACCTGAAGATCCTGCAAATGGGTAACACAGACCCAAACAACACAAAAGTAGGAAAAGAAATACAAATTCAAGCCTCAGTACGAAGAGCTATCAAAACAGCTAATCATGCAACATGCTAAAATCAATGCCATGAAATGCATGAGGGCTATCAAGGTCGGATAGCTAGACCAGTAAATCAACTGGAAATTCATCTCAGTCGAGCCTCTATACCACGCAGGGTGTATCAACCAGGGAAATCATCGGTCCGTGATCTTCAGAGCCCGTCAGCCCATGACAGCTCGGTGATATTCAGACACAACCAATCAGTCGGTCACCACTCCGATGATAGCGTTGGACTTTTCAGGCACAACTCATCAGTCGGCCAGTCGTAACGTGGCTCTCAAATCAGGTCATCAATCAATCTGTCAATCAGGCTCAAGATGTATGCATGTATGCCAATTCAATATTCAATACACAATGCATACAATTCAATACGTGAAAATAGAATGTAAAACTCAATCAATTCACAAGCTGTATCACGTAAATCACAGAAGCATATCAACAGATTTCACAACATCAATCACAGCCATGTTCACGCTCAAAGCTGCTAAATCTGCTCAATTCGTACCTCCAACAACTGATTTCTACCTCAACAGATTTATCAAGGCACGGCAACACAAATGAAGCAAGTCAGCTTCCTCCTGCTACGGCAATTCACGGCAGGATGCACCTAGAATCCTCAAATCTGTTAAGGAAACTCAGTAAATAACTCATGTCTAATTTAAATCTTAACATTTCCTACGGTCCAGAACCTAACTCCGGTTCTACCTCTAAATAAAGTACTAACAGTCCATACTAAGCTTAGAATAGTAGGAATTCCTTACCCAGAAGCTGAAACCAGCGGAAGAACTATCAAATTCCACTGTACGAAGAAACCAGCAACTTCGTGATCCTCTCCAAGGTCGTTCGACAGCCTCAACTGGGTAACAATCGGAAGAGCAACTCACAAGGAACCCAACGCCACCAAAATCATCGAAAACAACGGCTGGAATAGACAGAATTCTGGGGAAGAAACGTTCGGGTGAACAGTAGCTAGAACGAGGGTTTGAAATCGGAGATAAGAAATATCGGGTTTAGAATAATTCTAAGTGTCGATCAACACTTATCTATATATCTCTCAATCCACCAGCTTCTGCTCACCAAAATCAGCAGACATCGAAAAAATATCAGCTCTTCCTCTCAACGAAACCAGCAACAACCATCAGACATTGTATTCTCAAAAGAACATCAAAACGACGCTTCATCAACTAATCAAAACGACACCGCATCGCTCCAGCAGCTGACAATAGATTCCTTACAAAACAACCAGCAGCTGGTCGCGCTAATTAACTCAAACGACGACGTTTGCACCCGCTACAGGAACTCGCTGTCAACAGCAGACACAAAGCGTTAAACCAAAACGCTGCGTTTCAACTTATCAAAACAACGTCGCCTCTCATCAGCGACTGGTTCCTCAAACCAGCAGCTGGTCATTCAGCTGGGACAATTCCTCACAACGCAACAGCTGATAGTGCTACAATTCAGCAGTCAACACCAAAAATATTGACCAACACGTGTCACGTTCTCATAAATCCTCGCACCCGTGCCTCAGCTGCCAGCATATACCTCTTCAAACGCAACTACTGAAAAGCGAAATGACGACGCATCACTCACTCGCTACAGTAGAAATCTGAAATGCGCTACGTCTGATTTCCTCATATTTGTGAGATCTGGATTTGTAATTTCGATTGTAACGTTGGAATGAATCGATATATATATATAGAGGTTTTAGATCTCTTTTCTGAGTGTTTGAGTTGCTAGTTTCGGGTTCCTATTTCGTGTGTTGAACAATTCTGGAGATTTTGTAATTTTCGCATATTAGAGGTACCTGCTGGTTGGTGTGTCAGCTGATG
>KV005842.1:13684-30013 GCA_001598015.1 Dorcoceras hygrometricum
ACAGCTAGCCGTGGGCCCACAACCATTGTGGCTCCGGAATCACAATTCCGGACCTGCCCAACGGATCATGGTAAAGCGTCTAGCAACATCGCCCCATGATCCCCTAGGTATCACTGATAGTGCCTGCAAGAACCAGTTGGTCGTGGTTAGCGTACAGTACGGTCCTTTCAATCCATATATCCCGATCAGATCAGCGACCATTGGTAAATCTAGAGTCTCTATAGATCCGATAGCTATGCATACATCTTGGAGATCGAATAGTGACATCGCGAGTGTAACTAGGTAAACACATTTACCTAAAACACTTCTAGTACTCTGGCCAGAGATTTATACACTATTATCTCCTCAGATAGCATAGGATATCCACGCATGTCTGCGAGCGGTGAATCATCGACAACGATGCATCGACTCCTACATGCATCGGGGTCTCACCCAATCCCGACGCCTTATGACCCCAAGTGAGTCGGCAAATGGGTCAAAGTGAGACGCCTATCATGTAGAGTCTCAATGACGTTTCGAGTCGTGAGGACTAATCAGTACAACCAAGACCTCGGACTTATCCACTCGACAAATGGTAACCACTTGGAAAGTCCGAACGAGGGTAGTTCGATAGATCACCAAGTCACTATCTATCTGCATGCTCAGAACATCACAATGTTCCCTACCAATGAAACATGGTACTTCGCATCGTAGATAATAGTCTCGAGCTCGGGCGGCCTTATCCTCATTTTGACGGCCCAATCGACCAGGAACATGTTCAGAATGCACAGCGACTATTAGATGTGTTTCATGATAGCCGTCATACCCACTATCACATCTAACATACGCTTTAGTGCATTCTAGGTCTTTACTCAACGCAATTGTAAATCATTACACACATAATGAAAGTAAAGAACGCCATATATATAAATGCGAATATCATATATAAAGATTGTTTCATACAAGAGTCTATAAACCCACATGCCACAAGTTGGCTAGTTGGGCATCTACTCTAACACCCTCCTCTCCATAAGCCTCACGGCAGCCGGCCACTTCTTGCGCCGCCGCCACCGCCGACGCACCACCGCTCGCCGCCGGTGATCACGTGATTGGACTTGTTCCGATCAGTGTGACGAGGAGATTCCGTTCATGCCAAAGTCGTCAGGCCTTCTAGTGCAGGCTGACGAAGGAATCCTGCTTCCGGTCGTGGACCTCGTTAAGGAGTTTCTACCACCGCCTACCGTGAAGAGCCAGATTCCCTGTGAATTTGGCTGGAGCCAGGTGCCTAGACTCCATCAAGGTGACACTCTATAAAACATCCTATGCATGTTTTATTGTATGTATTTGATGTATTGAACGTTTTTCGGGGCAAAGTTTTTAACTTCCGCTGCGCCCCCGGGAAACGGGATCCGGATCCGCCATTTTCGCCAACAAGAATGAGGTCGAATCCTGCATTGGCAATACGATCAAATCTGCTCTGACTGCATGATCTTGAAACATCATCACAAAACCCTGAAAGACGCTGGCAGTCATTATCTCCTCTCCTGACGGGAACGTTACTACGAGGGCCACACACAAGATCTCCGGAATAATACTCATCCTCTGAATGAACGCACTCGAGATGAACGAGTGATCTCGCCTGAAATCGATACATCACACAGGCACATGTTTACAATTAATCTAGGTTCCCAAAACAGTATGTGTTAAGATAAAATTATAAGTTTTGGTGATAACACAAACAAGATAAAGAACTGAATTTAAGGATATCAGATTTGGACTAAGTAATCGGGTTAAGGATTTAACAAATAAGGCGTCTTTAGCAGATCAGATAAGAGCGAAACAGATCAGATCAGAGGGTATCAGATCAGCTCATAGACTGATTTAGCATATCAGATAAGAGCGTATCAGTTCAGTTCATAAGGTTATATCTTAGATCAGGAGAATCTATTGAGTTCAGCTCAGAGGCGTATTATACAGATCAGACCAGCTCAGAGGCTTCTAATAAACAGAACGGTTTCTTAGCAGCAGCAAAATATCAATAGTAATTTTTTTTAATAGTCTTTGAAGTTCGATCTTAGCAGCAGCGAAAGCTGTTATTATTCGTAGAGAGTGATTTCAGATCAGATGAACATATGGATAAATAGAGAAAAAGGGAAGAATCAATTAAAAATATCTTGAAGCTTATATAGACGTAACAGCTTAGAGCTAGTTTCAGCTCACAGCCGAAGAAGATTTCAGCTCAGGCACAGATTTTAGATCACATATTCAGATCTTAACAGCTATTGGTTCCAAAGAATTCAATGATCAAGATTGAAGCGTATAAAGCCTGTAAGACAAATTGGATTAAAGTTATTCAAGATCAGAGCTATTTATATTATATCATACAGAATGCAGAATTGGTTCATTCGATGTTTACCTATTTTGGTATAAAGTTTACTAAGCTCTGACAACAGCCGACAACCTCTACACAACATTAATGGCCAAATTAATGCTCGGTACGATGAAGATTTTCAAATATGGTTTGTGTGTACTGGCTCATTTAATAACCGTTGAAGATGAAAGCATATAAATAATCGAAGTTGTTCAAGAAGAAAAGCTCTCTAGGAAATTCACGACTTTAAAAAGCTCTCGACTACTTTTCCTTCTTCGTCTTCTTATGACTCAATCCCAGCTCTCAATATCGAAGAAAAATCCTTGAAACTTTTCAGTTCTTAACCTTTGAGAATTCCTTCTGGTTTACATTAGAAATCGAGTCTTATTTTATAAGAAACCAGAAGTTTTCCAAACTCTATTTGTGTTGTATTCGTTGATATATTCAGATCAGAGTCTGTAAGAACTTGATATTTCTAGCAGTTCTAAAATACGTTCAGTTGTAATCAGCAGATGAGTCTGTGTGGTATTTGGTTTCTAGGAGTTCACTTTAAGAGAAACTTAAGTGAGTGGGTGTTTGCTAGAAAGCTGTAAATCAAAGCCTTCTAGTGGAACCTTCCTGAAAAGGAAGAAGGGGAGACGTAGGATATTGATATTAGAACTTCCAGAAACAAACTCTTGACTCTCTCTGTTTATTTTACGTGCATCGTTATTTTATCACTATTCACTGTTTAATCGGTTTATTTCCACACTTTATTGTAAACGAGAAAACAGATTAGAACTGAGATCCTCTAAGCTGGTCATTCAGCTTTGAGTTAAGCACAGGCTTGTAAAAATAATTTTTAAGTATTGAAAAATAAATATCCAAGGAGTTCATCCTATTGATCCTATCAATTCGTATCAGAGCCTTGTCATCTCAGTTACGAACAGTCTGATCTTACGTGCTTATATTCAAATATGTATACTTCTTACTATAAAATTGCTATGTTTTCTAAGGAGGATTATGATGACTGGAAGATCATGATGCAAGCCCATCTAGTAGTTCAGGATGATGATATGTGGTTCGTCATAACTGATGGAGCCATGAAGATCATGAAGGCCAACACGGCCATAGCCGTTACTGCTGGTGCTCCACAATGGATAGAAAAGACCAGATTTGAGTGCACAGCGGAAGATAAGAAGAAAGAAAATTTGGACAATGTAGCAAATGATATACTCTACAAGACATTGGACAAAAATATGTTCAGCAAAATAAAGACATGTGCTACTGGAAAAGACATCTGGGAAAATCTGACAAAATCTGCGAAGGCAACGATGAGACGAATAAAACAAGCTGACTGTTGCCCAACAGAAGTATGAGTCAATCAAGATGAGAGAAGGAGATACCATGACCGAATTCGACGAGAGATTCAGCTCTGTTGTGATCGAACTGACAAGCCTTGGGAATGAGTACAACAACAGAGAACTGGCTCTTAAAGTGATGAGAGCACTGCCAAGGGAATGGGACGTGAAGACGATGGCAATGCGAGAATCAAAATATCTGAACAAGCTGGAACTCCATGATCTGTTCGCAAATCTCAAAACTTATGAGTTCGAGCTGCAAACCAGATCAGAGGCTGAGCCATCAACCTCACAACCCACGAAGTCTCTTGCTGCTACAACCTCAGAACAGAGCTCACCAAGCAAGACAGTAGAGAGAGCACTGCCAAGGGAATGGGACGTGAAGACGATGGCAATGCGAGAATCAAAATATCTGAACAAGCTGGAACTCCATGATCTGTTCGCAAATCTCAAAACTTATGAGTTCGAGCTGCAAACCAGATCAGAGGCTGAGCCATCAACCTCACAACCCACGAAGTCTCTTGCTGCTACAACCTCAGAACAGAGCTCACCAAGCAAGACAGTAGAGCAAATCAGCAACGACGTCATATCCCTCTTCGTAAAGAAGTTTGGGAAATTTATGAGAAGATCTCAAAACCCTTCTTTTAATTATAACAATGCACATTAACTGAAAAGATTTCTACTGATAAAAATTGTTATAACTGTGGCAGACCAGGGCATTTTGCAGTAGATTGCAACAGGCCTAAGAAAGATGATAAGTGATCCACAGAAAGAAGAAGGAACAGATATGAGAAAATGCCCAACAAAAAGAATGACCGAAAGGTACTTGTTGATAAGGAGAGAAACAGCAAATGGGCGGAATCAGACTCTAAAACAACATCAAGATTCTCATCTAGTGAGAGTGATAAAGAAGAAGTCCACTGCTTGATGCCGAACCAAACTACTGACAATGAGGTATTTGATTTCTCTAATAGTGAATTTACACGTGAGGACCTCATCACCGCACTAAATGAGATGGTCCATGAGTACAAAAAACTGTCTCAAACATTCAAGGAAATTAAGGTTGAAAACGGATGTTTGAAAAACAGTTCAGTTGAACCAAGCACTGCACAGCTTGGGGAAACTGACAGTTTACAAACGGAGTTGAGTAAGTTGAAAATTGAGAATGATTCCTTGAGAACAAAGTCCTGTGAACTCTCATCTGAAAATGAAAGATTAAATCAAGTGATGAGTTCCTGGACCCAGTCTTCAATTTCCTTAAGTAAGCTGCATGAAACCCAGAAGCTATTAAATGACAAAACTGGCTTAGGTTTCAGCTTTGTCGAAAGCAGCTTAGAGGAAACATGTACTCAGTCAGATCTGGCTGATGAAAAATTCAAGAAAATGAATTTTTTCAAAGCCAGTGTGATACATAATGTTTATGAGTCGGTCAAGTATGACGACCAGATCACTGCACAGCTGAACCATAAGGGTAAAAATTGTATTGGTTACATCAAGCCTGAGAACTGTAAGCCTAGCTGGCAAACAAACAGAATAGAAAATGATAAGGCGAAAGCTGTACCTAATTCGTCTGTTCCGAACCAGCAAAGGCGTGGTTCAACAAAGGCTAAATGGGTAAAGGTTCAGTACAAGTGTGATCTGAATGGTGTAAGTACGAAACCAAAGCTCAATAGATCGCACAAAAATTCAGCACGAACCCTTGTAGAAATTCATACTGGGAAAACTGTTAAGGTAATTCAAGTATGGGTCCTGAAAGGTGTCATCCGATCTGGACCCAAGTGAAATTGGGTACAAAAAGTTTTTTTTTATGATTGCAGGATAACAGGTACACAGCTTCGGAGGACTCAATCAAATGGTATCTGGATAGTGGTTGTGCGAGGCATATGACTGGCAATTCACAGCTGTTATCAGATCTGAAGCCATACAAAGGACCCAGAATTGTCTTTGGTGACAACTCACACGATAACATTGTGGGTAAGGGTAAGATTACCCATGGTAACCTTTCAATTCATGATGTTCTTCTTGTTGAGAACCTGTGATATAATGTTATTGGCATAAGTAAGCTGTCTGACAATGGTTACACAGTTAACTTTCAAAAGCACACGTGCACAGTTCAGAATCCAGATGGTCTGACAGTATTAGTAGGAAACAAATCAGGGAATACCTACACTGTAAACTGGTCAGAGCATCTGGGGTCTGAACATGTTTTACTAGTAGCTGACTCTGCCAAGAGCTAGATATGGCACCAGAGAATGAACCATCTAAATTTCAAAACACTTGCCAATTTGAGTAAGCTTGATTTGGTTTCTGGTTCGTCCAAAATAAAATTTTCAAAAGACAAGATTTGTTCAGCATGTCAGCTAGAAAAACATATTCGTTCTACTTTTAAAAAGAAAAGCGGTAATAGTTATGCCCGAAGCTTGGAACTTCTACATATTGATCTTTTTGATCCATACCCGTAACCAGCTTAGGGGGAACAAAATACACCCTTGTTGTTGTAGATGATTTTTCAAAATTTACATGGGTGGTGTTTTTAAAATCAAAGGATCGGACAGCTGACCAGCTGATAAAACTTAAAATAAAAGATTGCAAAATGACGAATCTTGCAGTATCAACTGGATAAGGAGTGATAGAGGTACTGAGTTTTTAAATAAAAATCTATCCTCTTATCTGGAAGATATTGGAATAAAGCATGAGCTTTCAGCAGCTAGAACTCCTCAGCAGAACGGGTTAGATGAGAGGAGAAATCGTACTTTAAAAGAAGCTGCTAGAACTATGATTGCTGGTTCCGGAATTTCTCAAAAATTTTGGGCTGAAGCAGTTAGCACAGTTTGCTACACTCAAAACAGATCGATGATTAATAGAACGGGTTAGATGAGAGGAGAAATCGTACTTTAAAAGAGGCTGCTAGAACTATGATTGCTGGTTCCGGAATTTCTCAAAAATTTTGGGCTGAAGCAGTTAGCACAGTTTGCTACACTCAAAACAGATCGATGATTAATAATAATCTGATGCAGGTATATTCCTTGGATACTCATCCGTGAGCAAAGCTTATAGAGTGTTTAACAACCGGAGCTTGACGGTTGAATAATCAGCTCACGTCGTGTTCGACGAAACCAGTTTTCGATCAAATTCAACCGCGAGCTTAAATGACTTGTGTACACATCTGGAGTCAAGCAGCTTAGACGACTCGAGTGATGACGTGCCACAAATTGGATATTCAGCTGATAGACAGCAAGCACTGGACACACCAAAATATGACATCACTAATGCGCAAGCTGATCTGACAGGTAACATAGAAGTCATTGATTTGAATAATGTTGACCAAGTGCAGGAATAGATCACAACCAGTGTGCCAGCTGCAGGAGATGAACCGACTATTTCACAAGATGATGCACGAGCTGATCATACAATCCATCAAGTGGTATCCAGACCAGCTTCGGATACACCAAGTGTTCAAGATTAAGACACACAGCCAGAAATCCAAGCTGAACAGGGAACAAATCCAATTGGATCTGAACTTCGGTGGAATAGGAATTATCCACCTGAGCAGATCATAGGTAATGTAAATCCTCCTATTCGCACACGAAGCCAGCTTATGCATGAGTACTTCAATTCAGATTTAATTTCACATATAGAACTTAAGCTGATGGAAGAAGCCTTAGCAGACTCAAGCTGGATAGATGTTATGCAAGATGAACTTAGCCAATTTAAGAGAAACAATGTCTGGAAGTTAGTTCCTCGACCTACTAATCATTCAGTGATAGGAACTAAATGAGTCTTAGGAACAAATTGAATGAGGATGGTGTTGTTATTAGAAACAAGGCTAGACTAGTAGCTCAAGGTTTTAGACAACTTGAAGGAATAGACTTTGATGAAACCTTCGCTCCCGTAGCCAGATTAGAGGCCATCCGCATGTTTCTTGCATATGCTGCATACAAAGACTTCAAAGTCTTTCAGATTGATGTAAAGAGTGTCTTTCTAAATGGCATCTTGATGAGGAAGTGTATGTTGCACAACTTCATGGATTCGTAATCATACATATCCAGATCACGTTTATAAACTGGATAAAGCTCTATATGGGTTGAAACAAGCACCCAGAGCTTGGCATGAAACACTTTCAAAATTTCTTATTGATCATGATTTTGTAATAGGCACAATTAAAAAGACGTTATTTAAATTTGTGAAAAATGATCATGTTCTTTGGTACAAATATATGTTGATGATATTATTTTTAGGTCAACTAACCCCAAATTGCGCCAGATATTTTCTAAATTGATGCAGGAAAAATTAGAGATGAGCATGATGGCAGAGCTGACATTCTTTCTAGGCTTACAAGTGAGAGAGCTTGAGAATGGAATATTCATCAATCAAGTTAAGTATACGAATGAACCGCTGAAAAAGTTTGGAATGGAAAATAGTTCAGCAGCAGCTACCCCGATGAGTGCTTCAATCAAACTTGACAAAGATGAAGCTGGAACTGCAATTGAGGTATCTTTATATCGTGGTATTATTGGCTCACTGCTTTACTTGACTGCTAGCAGACCAGACATCATGTTTGCTCTCTGTATGTGTGCTAGATTCCAAGATGAGCCTTAACAATCTCATTATATTGCAGTAAAGAGGATTTTAAAATATCTTAAAGGAACTTCCAAAGTGGGTCTTTGGTATCCCAAAGACTCCAGTTTTCAACTAATTGGTTATATGATGCAGATTACGCAGGTTGTATAATTGATAGGCGAAGCACAAGTGGTACATGTCAATTTTTGGGAGATCAGCTGATTTCCTGGTTTAGTAAGTACAAACATCAATTGCTACGTCCACAGCTGAATCAGAGTATCTAGCAGCTGGAAGCTGCTAATGCTAAGATCTTATGGATTCAACAGCAGCTTAATGATTACGGCATTGATGCTTCTGAAGTCTCCTATTTTCTGTGACATACCAGTGCAAATCGCCATTACTCATATCCTGTGCTGCATTCCAGAACAGATCACATGCTTAAGAAGGACGTCCGGCTGGAGTATGTGTCAACAGATCATCAAGTTGCTGATATTTTACGAAACCTCTACCAGACGCTAAGTTTCGTATTTTCGAAATATCCTGGGTATCTTAGAATTTCCCTAATCTATTTCTGTGCGAGATTTTGCAGGTTGAACAGCTTTAGTTTACGACCTCAGTTCAGGGGGAACGAAGAGGAACCTCAGTTTTGGTGAACTTTAGCTTTGGGAGAACCTCAGTTTTAGGGGGAACAACAGATCAGAGTTAATAAGTGCTGAGTCAGCTGAATACCTGTGATCTGAATCTATTCAACTTACGCGTATATACAACTATACTTATATGTGATCTGATTTGAAAGTACCCCAACTGAAAAATTAAAAGATCAACGGTGTTGATGTATTTAAAATGGCGCTTTATTTTTTACTAATAATCGTATGGGTTAAAATTTCAAAAATCTTTTCAAATTATGATCGTGCATCGGATGATTGACATGTGTGTTGTCATCATGCGAAACATCACATCCACATTATTTATCGTATCGTTTCGCTTTCCTCTTATACGTCTTTTTACCTTCTTCTAACATTTACCTTGCGAAAATATTCTCGTGCTTTCAGTGGTTTCTCTGTGCAGATTATCTTCATTCCTCGGCGTATTTTTCCTTCGATCTATCAACTACAATGGCTGCTCTATTCATTCAGAATGCTCTAAAGATTAACTTCGAATCAGTTTTGAGCCTCTCTGATGGAGGAATAGTTTCCATTTTAAAGCCCTAGAGTCATCTGGACTCCGTGGATTTTTGGGTTGCTCAGCTTCTATCTATGAGAAGGACTTGGTAACCTTCTTTGAGAATGCCATCATGAGAGGAGGTAAAGTGATAAGCTCAGTTCAGGGAATGTTTGTGGAGATTTATGAGGAATATTTTGCTGGAGTCTTTGACCTACCTACTGAAGGGCTGACGTCAGTGACAAATTTGCCTTCCAATCGGATAAATGAAGTAAGAAGAGTTTTCTCTGAGAGTGGAGAGCCGATCAAAACTTCTTGCAAAAAGAAGGAGATGAAGATGGAATATAGGCTGTTGAACGACATACTAGCTAAGGCTATTACAGCCAAGGCTGGCTCATTCGATATGGTGACCCACGAAAGGTTTCTGCTCATGAAGGCCATTCACTGCGGCATCAAAATCAACTGGAGCAGATTCCTGTTTGACATTCTGAAGGAAGTGGTGACTCCCTCATCAAAGCAAGCCTGGGGGTTTGTGGTTCAACTAAGTCTTCTAGTCGAGGGAGTCCCAGGTCTAACTTTGGGGAAATCGAAGGCACTCCCACCCTTGAAAATTCAATCTGTTAAGTCTGTCGGCACCTACATTTCCAAGAACGAATCTGTGTCAACAGTAGTTGAAAAGGTGACGGAGGAGCCAGTGATGGCGAAGGTGGTTATGAAAGCAGCAAAGAGGAGACCAGCTCCTGCTCCTGAACCTGTTGCTAAGAATAAAAGGACCACTGATGGGAGAGCTGCTCCCATAGTGAAGGATTTGTCTATCATACCAGTACAAGAGGCTGTACCAATTTCTATGGTATCAGCTGGGAGCCCCTCAGTCCAAAGAAGCCAAGCTCCCAAAAGAAAATTGATTTTGTAGAAGGAGTCAGATGAGGAGGAGACAGATGAGAAGGAAAAAGATAAGGAGGCTATTGACTATGAGGACGCGGAACCCTTGAGCAAGGTTCTGAAGCTTACTGAACATTAGTGTCTGATGAAGAGTCACTGCCTATTGATGAAATTTTAAATCAAATTCCTGAGGATATGTTTCTTCCATTTATCTCGGCTGAGGAGCCTACACCGATTAAGTTCGGTCGCGGAATTGCTTTCAGGGAAATGGATTGGTACAAGGCCACCCTTCCAAAGATTGACCGTGCTAACAAGAGGAAGGAGCCTCTTGTGGAGGAAATAAAGGGCAATACATCCAAGGAGATTTTTGCTTTGATTTCTGCCGACGTCGATTTTCTTGTACAGATTAGAGATGCAGTTTTAGAAGATATTGCTACATTATTTCATTCCTTAAGTATTCGTAGCCTATCAGCTTTGAAGTCCGTTTCAGATCTTGCAGCAAAAGAAGAGCATATGCTAAAATGGGCTGAGACTGATTCGTTACAGACAGCAGTTCAGAGGAGGATGTATATTACGGCTAAATACAGAGAGATGTTGATTAGGAAATTTTTGGAGGCCAGACAACAAAATTTTGAATCCGGAACGCCCACTTCGGTTTCAGATCTTGCAGCAAAAGAAGAGCATATGCTAAAATGGGCTGAGACTGATTCGTTACAGACAGCAGTTCAGAGGAGGATGTATATTACGGCTAAATACAGAGAGATGTTGATTAGGAAATTTTTGGAGGCCAGACAACAAAATTTTGAATCCGGAACGCCCACTTCGCAGTCGGTCTTAATTTTCTACATATTCTATCAGAAGCTCACCTCATTTATTTGATAAATATGTTGGAGCAACTGAGGCAACACAAATTGAAGTGGACACGGCCATCTAGCTCGATTTTTTTGGAGGAGCAACTGTACAGAGCGGATGCGTTCACTCACAATTTTACCCAATCATTGTTTCTACTAGCTGGGTAAGGTCTCTGATCTTTATTGATGGTTCTTGGAAAATTGTACAAGGTGCAGATCCTAAGCCTGCGAGGATAGCTTTGCCAAAGATTTCAAAATCATAGAAGCAGCTACCGCAGTGGCCGTTTGTGGATGATCTTGCCCCAATGTGTGTTTTCATTGAGATAGTCCAAGACACCTATTCTCGTAGACCTTACTCCGTAATTTTTCAGAGGCTCTGGGCGGAAGTTTGTACAGATGTTATTCAGTTTTCGATTTTTGGTCATCTACAGCCAGTGGGCCCAACATGAATAAGTGTACAGATTTAGTTGCTATAGATACAGTTTTGGATACAGAGACTATTCCTACTGGAATATTTTATGCAATTCAGCACGGTCAGAGTGCTGAAGATTTTTTTGATTTATTTGTACAGAAGATTTCAGATAGTTCACCGTTTTGCACTCCAAGTTCTTCCAGTTCGACTTCTTCCAGTGATTCCTCTATTCACCTTAGCAGATCAGATAAGAGCGAAACAGATCAGATCAGAGGGTATCAGATCAGTTTAGAGACTTATTTAGCAGATCAGATCAGAGCGTATCTGTTCAGTTCATAAGGTTATATCTCAGATCAGTACAAAATCTATTGAGTTGAGCTCAGAGGCGTATTATACAGATCAGACCAGTTCAGAGGCTTCTATGTAACAGAACGGGTTAGTAATCGTTTTGCATAGTCTTTGCAGTTCAGATCTTAGCAGCAGAGAAAGCTGTTATTATTCGTAGAGAGGGATTTCAGATCATACGAAGATATGGATAAAGAGAGAAGAAGAGAAGAATCAATTAAGGAGAAAGATCTTGAAGCTTATATAGACGTAACAACTTAGAGCTGGTTTCAGCTCAGAGCCGAAGAAGATTTCAGCTCAGGCAAATATTTTAGATCATAGATTCAGATCTTAACAGCTATTGGTTCCAAAGGATTCAAAGATCAAGATTGAAGCGTATAAAGCCTGTAAGACAAATTGGATTAAAGTTATTCAAGATCAGAGCTATTTAGATTATATCATACAGAACGCAGAATTGGTTCAGTCGATGTTTACCTATTTTGGTATAAAGTTTACTAAGCTCTGACAACAGCCGACAACCTCTACACAACATTAATGGCCAAATTAATGCTCGGTACGATGAATATTTTCAAATATGGTTTGTGTGTACTGGCTCATTTAATAACCGTTGAAGATGAAAGCATATAAATAATCGAAGTTGTTCAAGCAGAAAAGCTCTCTGGCAGATTCACGACTTTAAAAAGCTCTCGACTACTTTTCCTTCTTCGTCTTCTTATGACTCAATCCCAGCTCTCAATCTCGAAGAAAAATCCTTGAAACTTTTCAGTTCTTAACCTTTGAGAATTCCTTCTGGTTTACATTAGAAATCGAGTCTTATTGTATAAGAAACCAGAAGTTTACAAACTCTGTTTGTGTTGTATTTGTTGATATATTCAGATCAGAGTTTGTAAAGAACTTGCTATTTCTAGCAGTTGTAAAATACGTTTAGTTTTAATCAACAGAGGAGTCTGTGTTGTATTTGGTTGTTATGAGTTCACTTTAAACGATACTTAAGTGAGTAGGTGTTTTCAGAAGCTGTAACCATCAAAGCCTTCTAGTGGAACCTTCCTGAAAAGAAAGAAGGGGAGACGTAGGATATTGATATCCGAACTTCCAGAAACAAACTCTTGACTCTCTCTGTTTATTTTACGTGCATCGTTATTTTATCACTATTCACTGTTTAATCGGTTTATTTCCACACTTTATTGTAAACGAGAAAACAGATTAGAACTGAGATCCTCTAAGCTGGTCATTCAGCTTTGAGTTAAGCACAGGCTTGTAAAATCGTTTTTAAAAGGATTTGAAATAGAAAAATCAAAGTAGTTCATTCAACCACCCACCCCCCCTTCTGAACTCCTGGGATTATTTTGTATATATTTTTTTATCCTATTGATCCTATCAGTATGTATTCTTAAAACATTGCTAGGTTCGCTAGTCCTATCCGTCCAAGTTTCTAAGGCAAGCTCTAGATGTATAACAGTTCTACTTAGATTCAACCCAGCAAATTCCTTGGGTCCTGCTTGCGGAACCGCTTAGCAACCTCCTCCTCATGAGACTTCCCAGAACGCTCTGACTGCCTCTCAAGCATCCTGGTGATCCCGGCTAGCATGTCCACACTAGCCCTCTCATATGGCGTCATCTGCGGAGGTGGGGGAGGAGGAGGTGCGTCATCATCCTACTGATCTCTAGCACGTCTGGGAGGCATACTGGCACCCAACCCTTCGTATAAATCCAAGTGCATGACTAGGTGTCTAACTCTTAAACTCCTAAGGTAAAACTAATGCAGTAATAGAACATGCATGCGAAAAATAAACATGAATCATAAAACTCCAAACCTACAGACTGGCAGTGAGAATTCTGGGCTCCACGCAGCAGGCTAGTAACCCACCAGAACCACCGCTCTGATACAAACTGAAACGAACCAGACTCTAGAAATTATTTTTTTTTGTAACAATAAAGTGCGGAATAAAAAATCTAAAAAGTATGGCTCGTCCCTTCAAAACGTTTTCTCAATATTATTTTAAATAAATTAAATAACTCAAAACATTAAATCATCCGTAAAACTTAAAATCGGAATAAATAAATGTTGCGGAAATCGTGACTAATAAAATATCTAAAAATGTTCGATATCATAAATAGAAACGTCAGAGTGGTCACGGGGTAACAGCTGCAACGGGCGCTCAGAGGCCTCACCATAGGTCGGGATAAAATCAACAGGATCATCACCTGCACCATTTAAACCTAGTGAGCCTAAAGGTCCAGCATGCTCTATCTGATAATAACAAAGTACGTATAATAAAACAACAATCAAGCACATAGCACATCGCAAAATAACTTTAAAACATGTATGCATGGATGCTCGTAAAACATGGTTCATAAATCAGTCGTAACATTACATAATCGTATATCATAACATAATAAGGCATGACATAGCGTACATAAAAATGTGTGAGTCGTATCCATGAAATGTGAGCCATAACATAAACGATTGATCAATCTTAAGAACACCAACGTACGTGGTGATGCGGTTCACCCGACCTTACCTCGAGTCCCTCACACCTCTATGCTGCCACTTCACCATGCAGTGAACACATGGATCCATAAGCTTGTAATAACATGAACAGAGGTTTATCAGGATTGGTATCCCGATTCCGCTCATCGTAAACTTGCCACAAATCACTTAAATCCCTCAAAAATATTTTTCTTTTTTTCATGCCTTAACATTTTATAAAACTTCATGATGCGTGCATTTCGTAAAAACGTGCAATTTAAAAGGCTTAGCCCATAAATATATATTTAATTCTTTTATTTAAAATATTATCATATTCGTATACATAAAATAATACATATATAATTAAATATATATTCATGGATTTCTACATTTTCTCTATTATCATATTCGTATACATAAAATAATACATATATAATTAAATATATATTCATGGATTTCTACATTTTCTCCTCCAATCAAGGACTGGTGCCTGGCCCGCTAATTCTAAGCCCAAAAGTCTAGACTTAACCTCAAAATGAAATTTAACCCTAAACATGACTTCATCCCTTAAACTTTAAAATTAGACTTTAAAAATTTATAATATACTCAGTCCTTCACTTTTAAAATCAAACATTAAAATTTGACAAAAATCTCATAAATCAAATAAATTATAAAAATGTTGGAAATAAACTTAAAATATGCTTAAAACATCAAATAAAGTCATCCACAAACTTTGATAGCCCATAAGACTCGAAATATCATTTTTCACAAAAATGACCCGACGAGGCTCACTTCGAGCGACAAAATGATAAAATAATTAAAACTATATTTCTTAACCGAATCACTCCCTGTTTCGACCCACATCACCCTAACTCAATATACGAGTCACTGGAACAAACAGGACTCAAAAAGAATTCAATACGTGACCAACCCGATGCTCGTAATGCCACTGATTGTGCGAAGCCTGCAACCAGGACACGTGATAGCCATAAAACTCTTAACTAATTTGTTCCTCGACCAAATCGATCCTTGTTTGGACCTGCATAACCCTAACTCAATGAGCTATCTCCTGAAATCAACCTTGACCACACAGATCGCATAGAGCGACTTGCTCTGTGACGACTAGTAATTTATTAATTGGTGATTAACAAAAATAATCAGATCTGAACAATGATTAACCATCGGGTTTTTAGATTTGAAGGATTTGGTTTTTGTTGATGATATTCAGATTTGATGTAGAACACATCAGATGTGAGTTGTTGATCGCTATCGAGTGGCTTGGAATAGATCATATTTGCGTAAGCGAATTTGGATAGATCGTATTCGGGCATGACCTAATTTGGTATCGCATTTTGTTTGGTTCAGGAAGATATCAGATTTGGAGAATATCCCGTGCGATTGAGTTATAAGAGCTGTGAGGATCGGTTTGAGTAGATCGGATCGTTGTCTTCAAATTCGAGTGAGATCTGGGTATCCAGAACTGGCCTGCATGGGTATGAGCGGATTGCTTTGAACGGGAGGCGATGCGATGTCATTTTTTATTAATAGTGTTGGCGCTAGTGGAATGTATTGATTCGACGCCGTTTAGCGAATACTAGATGCGACGTCGTTTAGCGCATACCAGATTTGACATTGGTTGAGTGAAATCTGTTCAGTGGGAGTGAGCAGATGTGCGCGTCCATTTGGGAAGTCAAGTGTTGCTCAACGGTACTGTGTGGACCGGTCCGGTTCGTGAGTTGGTATAGATGTTAGAGTACATGCCCAACTAGCCAACTTGTGGCGTGTGGGTTTTATTGACTCTTGTACAAACGATCTTTATATATGATATTCGCATTCTTTTATATGGCATTCTTTACTTTCATTATGTGTGTAATGATTTACAATTGTGTTGAGTAAAGACCTAGAATACACTAAAGCGTATGTTAGATGTGATAGTGGGTATGACGGCTATCATGAAA
>KV005842.1:38146-50575 GCA_001598015.1 Dorcoceras hygrometricum
GACAACGTTGCTGACCACTTACGAAGCCCTTGCCAGAACCGTTGTTTGAAAAACATCGCGAAACAATGGGACTGCGTCTGATGAGTAGTTGGCTTTAGGGCAAGTGGGAGATTGTTAGAGTAGATGCCCAACTAGCCAACTTGTGGCGTGTGGGTTTTATTGACTCTTGTACAAACGATCTTTATATATGATATTCGGACAACGTTGCTGATCCACTTACGAAGCCCTTGCCAGAACCGTTGTTTGAAAAACATCGCGAAACAATGGGACTGCGTCTGATGAGTAGTTGGCTTTAGGGCAAGTGGGAGATTGTTAGAGTAGATGCCCAACTAGCCAACTTGTGGCGTGTGGGTTTTATTGACTCTTGTACAAACGATCTTTATATATGATATTCGCATTCTTTTATATGGCATTCTTTACTTTCATTATGTGTGTAATGATTTACAATTGTGTTGAGGAAAGACCTAGAATTCACTAAAGCGTATGTTAGATGTGATAGTGGGTATGACGGATATCATGAAACACATCTAATAGTCGCTGTGTATTCTGAACATGTTCCTAGTCGATTGGGCCGTCAAAATGAGGATAAGGCCGCCCGAGTTCGAGATATCTGCGATGCGAAGTACCATGTTTCATTGGTAGGGAACATTGTGATGTTCTGAGCATGCAGATAGATAGTGACCTGGTGATCTATCGAACTACCCTCCTTCGGACTTTCCAAGTGGTTACCATTTGTCGAGTGGATAAGTCCGAGGTCTTGGTTGTACTGATTAGTCCTCACGACTCGAAACGTCATTGAGACTCTACATGATAGGCGTCTCACTTTGACCCGTTTTCCGACTCACTTGGGGTCACCAGGCCGGCTAGCTGTATCCCTGAACCATTGAGGGTCACACAAGTACTGGATTCGAAATTCCCACACGGATACTCAGCTCAATGTGTTGAGCACGAGAAGAGGATTTCGGGAAGTGCGACTTCCTAAAAGTCAATAGGGGTCAAACCGGGGTTTGACTCTGTTGAGGGGCAAAACGGTCATTTTGCTATTTAGGGTTTGATGATCTGAAAAATTGTTTTTCACATCATAACATTCAGTTTTGGAAACTGAGTCGATCGGTCCGATCTGATCGGCGATCGGAGTTACGATGAAGTCGCAGCGATTGATATCGTCATTTGGACCCGGGCCCGTTGGACCGGCCCAAGTCCAACTTTAAGTCTATATAATTAGGCTTAGTGACTTGATTAATATAACATCATCATAACTTAACCTAAACCTAGCAAACCGCCGCCTCCCTCTCTTCTCCTCCCTCGACCACGCCGCCGCCCTCCGCCGCCCGCCGCCGCCGCCAACTTCGCCGGAATTTTTTTCCGGCCTAGTTTTTCGAGGAGAATCCGATCGTGCTGATCTCGTCAGGACTTCTAGTGCAGTCTGACGAAGGAGTCTCGGATCTGGTCGTGGACCGGATTGGCGTAACTACCGCAATCTACCGAGAAGCGCCGGGTTCTTGAAACACCGGTTGGAGCCAGGCACAAGTGCCAGCGAGGTAACACGCTAAACATTCTATGAATGTCGTAGAATGTAGATTTGATTATCGTATTGATCGCCTCCCGGTTCTATAATTTTTGTTCTTCCGCTGCCTGACCGGGGGGCGGATCCGGATCCCCAACAATAGACCGGTGCGGTTTAATGATTTCAGATTTGACCAAATCTGGATGAGCGAGCGGGCCTTTGTCATGAGATCTTCTTGTGTGGAGCGGGACTCCAACACGACGTCGTTTGGTGATGGCGCGCGAGGATAGAGTAGCAGAGTCAGATCTGAGTTAGCGCTAAGATTTGAGATGGCTACCAGGTATGAGGTAGCGTTCAGATTTGAGTGATTGACTTTCACTGTATCTTTAAATGGGAGATTAAATATAAGTATGGAGCAACACTTAGTCGATTTCGAACCCGATATTTTTTATCTTCTTCTCGAGAGCTTTGTGAACCTTTACTGTTCATCGAATCCTATTTCTTGAGATTGCCGTTGATTTACGCCGCCCTTTGGAGAAAGATTGGTCGCATTGAGCTCGCCTTCCTTAGATCTTTAGATTGATACTAGTTTTGAGACTTGAATCGATGAGTTGAGAGAGCGCTAAGTAGTTGCAGAGTTTGATATATTCGCGATTGTTGTCCAGTGGTTCTTTCGTTCTTGATCAGCTTTGGGTAAGTGATTTCTTACTGATCTAAGCTTCGATTTATAGCTGGATAGTGCTCTGTAGAGTTGAGGTAGCTGTTTTAGGCTGTAAGCTGTATGAGCTTATATTTAAGCTGATTTATTAGATATCTTGGCAGATTTGGGCTCGTAGGTATCTTCGGTTGAATTCTAGAAGAACTAGTAGCACAGCTGATTGAGAAGGCTGTTGGAGTTGTGTTCTGCTTGATCTGTCAAGGTATTAGAAGCTTAGAGGAAGGTACGGATTTGAGCTTATTTAAACAGCTTTGGCATAAGCATGTGAATATTTCCAGTGTCTTGAGAAAGTCGTGATGAGTGTTTACATGAACATATTTGCCCGACTGTGATTTGATTATCTGTTCTGTTTGCGTGCGATTTATGTATGTTAGTGAATTGATATTGCTTGGCACTCACGCATACATCTTGAGCCTGAATTTGATTGATGCCCCAATTGAGCTAGCGTTGTGATCGGCCGACTGAGTTTTCGCGCCTAAAGGTCCAATGCTATCATCGAGGTGGTGGTCGGCTGAGTCGTCGCGCCTGAATACCACTGAAATGTGATGGTCGGCTGATTGTCGCACCTGAAGATCACGGATCGATGATTCCACCTGCTGATTGGCTGTGCGTGTTGTTGAGGCTCCATTGAGATTTGATTGCAAGCTGAGTTGTTGGCCTTGATTACCGATGTTCTTTGGTACCCTCATGCATATCATGACTTAAAATGTTGCATGCTTTATGAATTGTTATTTTATGAGTGCTCTTCGTACTGAGGTTTGACCTCGTGTATTTTCCCTGTTTTTGGGCTGCTTTGGTCTATGTTGGCCTTTGCAGGATCGTCAGGTAATCCAGCTGGGCAGAATGGAGCGTCAGCTGGTAGATCCCCGTTTTGAGTCCCAGTTATGTACTTATGTATTGATATATTGAGCCAGGGGATGTCCTGTGCCTAAGGTGTTTGAGGGGATCTGTATTTGACACTTGTTACCTGTTGTTGGTGTTGTTGGATTTTGAGTTTAAATCTTTATTTTGATTATGAACTTATTTTGAATGATATTTTGGATCAGGCCCAATTCGAAAATTTTTAGCCCTGATTTCATGTTTCCGCATTATTGTGATTAATTGAGTAGTTAATCCTTGATTTATCGCATCGGGCCTGACATTTTTGGTATCAGAGCTTAAACTGGGATAAGCTCGATTTCTTTTCTATCACACTCGAGTCTAGGCACAGAGTTTGAGTTTTTTTTTTGTGATTGACTCTGTGATTGTGCTGCTTTCTTTGTGATTTATCTGCTGGTTGTTCTTACCCCTGAGTTTTGATAGATGACGCTGAAGAGAGGTAGGAGTAGGATCGCTAGGCAGGTAGATGGGGAGTCTAGAGCCCCGGGAAGTGATGAGGTGTTGAGCAGTAGAGTATACATTTGCGTCGTCGCGCTAGACAGACAGAGGTAGAAGATGTGACTTGACAGATTGGCGAGATGGACCTAGTGTTGGCTAGGTTACAGAGGATGAATCCCCCGATGTTTACTGGTGTCGAGGGTGGTCTGATGGCTGAAGACTGGTTAGAGCATATGGAAGAGTTGTTTGATGCGGTGGAATACTCTCCGGAGAGGAGATTAAAATTAGCCATTTTTGCAGTTGAGGGAGCATGCTCAACGCTGGTGGAAGGGTACTTCCCGAGTTTTGGGATAAAGTGGCGCTTTGATTTCTTGGGAGAGCTTTTGTGCAGCTTTTCGACAGGAGTATACCCCTGAGTCTTTCTACAGCAATCGTTAGCGGGAGTTCAATAATCTGAAGAAAGGGAGCATTAGGGTGGCTGAGTTTGCCAGACAGTTTTCGTTGCTTGTCGTATGTTCCCCATGTTGCTAACCAGTAGAGGACGAAGAGGAACATGTTTCTGAGGGGTTTGAGGCCTGAATTGTTCCGTATGGTGTTAGCTGGTTCTCCTGCGACTTATGTTGAGGCCGTGGATAGGGCAATGGAAATTGAGGAGAGTCTGTTGGAAGCGAAGAATCAGGTTCAGCCGACATCTGGACGCATCTTTCAACCTATGGTAGAGGTGACGCAACCATTTCAGCATCCTCAGACGTCGCAGTAGTCTAATCGCCAGAGGTTCAAGCCTCGAGGGAAATAGTTTAAGAGACGATAGAATTCGTGTTCTTCTGGTTCTGTTAGCTCTGGCGGTAGTGGCTCTGGAGGAGTGACGTGTGGTCAGTGCGGAGGTAGGCATATGACTACACAGTGCCGTGGAGTTCAGGGTCTTTGCCATAATTGTGGGCAGACTGGACATTTAGCTAGGGTGTGTCCGAGGGGAGCACAAACTTTGAATTAGTCGCAGCAAGGTTCAGCTGGTGGTTCTTCGCAGAGACCGCAACCTTTTGCTCAGTCCCAACGATCAGGTTTCCAACCACGTGAACCGTCTAGGTTCGGAGGATCTTCTAAACATCAGTTTCCGGGACCACAGCAAGCTCAGGTGAATGCCTTGATGAGAGAGCAAGCTGATGATATGCCTGGAAGAGTTATTGGAGGTACTTGTGCTATCTTTGACTTTTCTGCATTATTTTTGTTTGATACAGGAGCATCAGACTCTTTTATCTCTGATTTGTTTGTGCATGAGTGTGGGCAAGTGTTACTGTGAGAGCTGAAATATAATAAAAGATTAATTGTTGGATTAATCGGTTTTTGAGGAATTCTGGGTGTTTGGAATTCAATTTGAAGGTTTCCTTTACATTTTCGGGTCAGATTTCACATTTAGAGCAATTATGGAAATTTTGATATTTTCGAGTTTGAAATCTGATTTTGTGAGAAATCTGAATTGTTGGTGAGATCTGTCGGATTTCTTGAGAAATCTGGTCGTCGCGCGTAATTGGTAGCACAAGATCTATACGCAGTCGTTTTTGTGTAGTCTGGATATCTCGTGGGCAGGAGAGATCTGTTGTGTTGATGTGTAGAGGTCTGCGCAACGCATTTTGTATCGTAGAAGCTTGTACGTCGTCGTTTAGGAGAGATCTGATATTTCGTTAGGGCTAGGATCTGATTTGGAATCTGTTAGCGCGTTTGTTGTTCAGACCTTAGCAGCGTGTTTTTGGGTTGAGTGTAAAACGCTGTCGTATTGATAAGTTGTTACGGCGCCGTTTTGGTGAACGCTTGCGGGAGAGATATGTGGCATGAGATTTGAGTTTCGCGTTAGCAATCAGATTTCCCCGTGGTGATGTGCGACGTCGTTTTAGCGATTAGCGCGTTTGCTGATTGTTCAGATCTTAGTAGCGTTAGTTCCAGATTTCTCCAGCTTTTAACGCTTTTGATTTTCAGCTCTCGCGTGTGGTTTTAGAGATCAGATTTCTTCGTGGTTTTAGAGCGACGCCGTTTTGTTGTTGAGAGCTGTTTAGCGCATTCGTGGGATTGCCTATGAAATCTGTTTCTGTCGGTGGTTGTATTAAACAGATTTCTCGTGTGTATATATTGGAAGCTTTGGCCTTCTATCATTTTTGCAGATCCATACTTAGTGATTTTTCCTCCCGACTTTCATTCTTCGCTCAAACCCTCGGGTACTGTTCACTGTGAGCTTCTCCATCGAATTCCCATCGTTTCCGGCCATCATTTTGGACGTCCGAGGTAGCGTTGGACTCCTATCGACAAGCTCTTTCGTTTCGTACCATTTTTGGAGGCTGTAATTGGCGAGAGCAGAAGCACGAAGTTGCTGTTTCATTCGTGCGATTGTGCGTGTGCAGGTAGCCTTTCGATTTAGCTTTGAAATATTGTTCCTAGCCTTGAATTAAGCTTCCTGATAAGTTGTATTGGTAGGACTGATTTCTGGTTGAGCTTAGCTCCCAGCCGTGAGCTTCTATAGTTGGCCGTGAGTTTCTGTTAGCTTGCCTGAGTTTGTTTCGTGCGTTGTTTGCTTCGGCAGGTGCTTGAATCAGATTTCTCGGGGCTTTAATTGTGGTAATCGTTGCGCAGAATTAAGGTACGGGTTGAGCTTGTAAATGCAGCGAGTGTATGGCTTGGATAAATTGTAGTTGCTTGATTTGTTGTGGCTGCTGTGTGTAGTTGCCTTGTGAGATTGCTGTTTTGTGAGATGGTCGTGAGTTATGTTGTGTATGCGTGCTGTTGAGGTTGTTGTTTTTGCATATGGTTATATGCTTGTTATTCACGCATATTGCATACACGTATTATCATCTCATTTCAGCTTTTTCAGCCATTGTTTCGTTGTTGTTGCTCTGTTCTTACCAGGAGCGAGGGCGAGCGGCGATACCGCACTCTCATCTCCCTGCTGGGTTTGTTAGCCCCTATGCGCCGAGTGGTTAACTACCACAGTTCATAGGTTGGGCAACGGTAGGTCGAGCTATTTGATGCATCTGGTATTCGGGTGTGGTGTCAAGGCGAGTGGCTCATTACCACACTTTGAACACACACCGTGGCCACTGTTTGTTGCAGATTCCGTTGAGCTGTGCATTGAGTTCTTTGGCTCCCTTCCTTGGTTGTAGCCTCCGGCTGTTGTCCCTGGTCTCATGCATAGCATCTGCATTTTATTCTTGCTTTTTACTGCTTTTTATAGTTGCTCTCCGTACTGGGGTTTGACCCCATGTCCCTCTGGGGCTTGGTTTGTATTCCTTGCCTGTTTTGTTGTTCAGGTTATCCAGCTGGTCGTGGTGCTGACCCAGCTAGAGGTGCCCCAAGAGGTGGTTAGAGTATCCCAGTAGCATATAGCATATATTTATGTATCAGTATTGTTAGCCAGGGGATGCCCTGTGCTTTTGTTGTAGTCTGTTATATTCGGTGGTGGTTGTTACCAGGTATCTGATACATGTTGATGCGGTATTGTTTGTCGCGGGCTTGTAGCCTTTGTTTGGTTGGTTTTGTAAACTGGGATTGTATTTTGAGTATTGTCGTATTTTAAATTATATTTTTTTAAACCGTCAGGCCAAAAGCAAAAACTTATCCACTTTTTAGTAGCTTCCGCTTGTGTTATATGATTTTATTCTGTTGTGAGCACGAGGCCTGAAATTTTTGGTATCAGAGCTTAAGATGGGATAAGCTCGATTTCTTTGGTCACACTTGAGTCTAGGAACAGTGTCGTGTGTTGCATATTCTTGACCTATGTGATTATGTGCTGCATATTGTTGTGCTATCTATGCTGTATCTGTTCTCTGTTGCCTTATCCTGTTGAGTGCCTTCGTAGATGCCACCTAGACGTAGAGCTAGAGGTAGGGGGCAGGTTCAGGAGTCGGAGGGACAGAATGAGGATCGGCGTAGTGCTCGTAGTCGTACTCGTAGTAGCCGTGATGAAGAGGAGGAGGTTAAGGTTTTACCGACCCCTGTAGAGAGGATGGACGTTGTGATAGCGAGGTTTCAGAGGATGAATCCTCAGGTTTTCAATGGCGACGAGTCGAGCGATGATGCAGATTCGTGGCTTCGGAATATCACTGGTTTTTTGATCGTGTCCAGTATGACGACGAGCTTCGGTTGAGCTTGGTGGCCCTTCAGCTTAGAAAGGGTGCAGAGCGCTTGTGGCGAGGTGCTTCTAGTACTTTGTTGGAGACCGGCGTTGGGATTACTTGGGACAGCTTTTGCGAGACTTTTAGGCAGGAGTATGTTCCTGAGTCTTACGTGAATGCCCGTGACCGGGAGTTTGATAATTTGGAGCAGGGCTCGATGTCTGTTCGGGAGTATTCTAGGAAATTTTCTTCTTTGTTGGCGTACATCCTCATGTTTCAGGCCGAGAGAGGGCCAAGAGGACCAGATTTTTAGAGGGTTTGAATGAGGAACTGTATCAGATGGTGCTGACAAGCAAACCCAAGACTTATGCTGAAGCAGTTGATAGTGCTATCGATATTGAGGAGGGTTTGAGGAGTCGTCGTGATCGTAGGCAGTAGGTGGCGCAGGGTGGCCGTCCCGCTGTTCAGAGAGCGCAGTCTTCCAGTCAACCCATCAGCCCCAGCAGCAGCAGCAGCTGCAGGTGGCACAGTAGTTTGGCCGTCAGAGGTTCCGACCCCGCGGTCAACAGTTCAAGAAGAAGTCTGGTTCGGGCTCGTCTGGTTCAGGCAGCTCGAGTAGCAGTGGTTCTCGGGCTGAGTTCTGTGGTTATTGTGGTGGCAAGCATCCTTCTACCCAGTGTGTCGGTGTGCAGAGCTCTTACAATCTTTGTGGTCAGTATGGACATTTCTCTAGGGTGTGTCCGTCAGCTGGATCGCAGCCAACCGCAGCCCCGCCTCAGGGTCGTGGAGGATAGTCTAGGGGTTGTTCCCCTCAGTTTCAGCAGCCCAGGAAAGGTTAGACTCCGTTCAGGCCGTTCCAGCAGCCTGGTCCGTGCGATTCGAACAGTCGTCTCAGTCGTTTTATTCTGGACCTCAGCATGCTCAGGCCAACGTCATGACTAGGGAGCAGGCAAAGGAGCGCCAAGAAGGGTGATCGCAGGTACTTGTCTTGTTTTCGATTTTTCTCCGCGTGTGATGTTTGACACCGGTGCCTCGCATTCTTTTATCTCCGATTCTTTTGTTATCGAGCATGGTCTGTGTACCATCCCTTTGCACGATGCTGTTTTTGTTTTTACCCCTGGCGGTGTGAGCCTGTTCTCCCAGGAGGTTTTGTTATATGGCGTTTTGAGATTTGGGGAGCATGTGTTGGTGGCGAACCTGATTCTTCTGATGTTGTGGGATTTCTATTGTATTGTTGGGATTGACGTGTTGTCCAACTATAGGGCCTCCGTGGATTGTTTCCATGGGATTGTTCGTTTTAGGCCATTGTCTGGCGAGAAGTGGGACTTCTACGGCCAGGATTCTCGATCGAAGATCCCGTTAGTCTCAGCGATGGAAATGTTCAGTTTGTTGTCCTTAGGGAATGCTGGTTTCATGATCTACGCTTTGGATGTGTCTTCTTCTTCTCGTGTGCAGCTTAGTGACATTCCCGTGGTGCGACATTTTCCCGATGTGTTCCTGGAGTAGATTCCTGGTTTTCCTCCGAGGAGGGAGATTGACTTCAGCATTGAGCTGGTGCCTGGCACAGCTCCGATTTCTCGTGCCCCGTATCGTTTGGCGCCTGCGGAGTTGAGAGAACTCAAGGTGCAGTTGGACGATTTGCGGGAGAAAGGTTTCATCCGACCTATCATGTCGCCGTGGGGAGCGCCCATTTTGTTTGTGAAGAAGAAGGATGGCTCAATGCGGATGTGCATTAATTTCCGCCAGTTGAATAAAGCGACTGTCAAGAATAAGTACCCTTTACCCAGGATCGATGATCTGGAAAGGTTTCATCCGACCTATCATGTCGCCGTGGGGAGCGCCCATTTTGTTTGTGAAGAAGAAGGATGGCTCAATGCGGATGTGCATTAATTTCCGCCAGTTGAATAAAGCGACTGTCAAGAATAAGTACCCTTTACCCAGGATCGATGATCTGTTTGACCAGCTGCAAGGTTCTGCGGTATATTTGAAGATCGTCTACGATCAGGGTACCATCAGCTGAGAGTAAGAGATCAAGATATCACAAAGACTGCTTTTCGTACGAGGTACGGGCATTACGAGTTCCTGGTTATGCCGTTTGGGCTGACCAATACTCTTGCAGTCTTTATGGATCTGATGAACCGGGTCTTCAGAGAGTTCATTGATCAGTTCGTGATAGTATTCATTGATGACATCTTGGTATATTCTAAGACTCCTTTGGAGCATAAGGAGCATTTGCAAATTGTCCTTCAGATGTTGAGAGACCAGCAACTGTATGCTAAATTCTACAAGTGCGAGTTTTTGCTAGATCGCATCGTTTTTCTGGGCCATGTCATTTCAGCCGAGGGGATTTCTGTGGATCCCAGTAAGGTTGATGCTGTTTTAAACTTGGAGCATCCCAAGAATGTGTCGGAGATTCGTAGTTTCTTGGGTCTGGCTGGCTATTACTGTCGTTTCATTGAAGGATTTTCTAGCATAGCAAAGCCGATGACTCAATTGACACAGAAGGAAAAGCGGTTTGTGTGGACTGAGCAATGCGAGAATGCGTTTCAATTGCTCAAGGAGAAACTGACTACTGCACCTGTGTTGGATTTGCCGTCCGGATCAGGTGGTTTCGTTGTTTGTTCTGACGCTTCACTTAATGGATTGGGTTGTGTTTTGATACAGAATGGTCGAGTCATTGCGTATGCCTCGCGGCAGCTGAAACCACATGAGACTCGTTATCCAGTCCATGATTTGGAGCTAGCAGCCGTGGTCTTTGCGCTGAAGATTTGGCGTCATTACCTGTATGGCGAGCAATTTGTGGTGTACTCGGACCACAAAAGTTTGCAGTATCTGTTTTCGCAGCCTGACTTGAATATGAGACATCGTCGTTGGATGGAGCTGCTAAAGGACTTTGACTGCGAGATTAAGTATCAGTCTGGGAAATCGAACGTAGTGGCCGATTCTTTGAGCAGGAAGACTAGTGAGATGCTTGCTTCGTTGTATATCTCTAAGGATCAGGAGCATCTTAACACTACTGGTTGGAGATTCTACCCGGTTGAGGATTGTGTTGTGGTTTCTTCTTTCCAAGTTGAGCCACAAATTGTTTCGAGTATTCGAGCAACTCAAAGGACTGATCCTTCCATCCACGAGTTGAAGTTAAAGGTCAGGGTTGGAGAACTTGAAGATTATTCTGTTTCTTCTGATGGTTGCTTGAGGTTTCGTGGCAGGCTGGTTGTTCCTAACCTCATTGATTTGAAGGAGAAGATCCTTCGGGAAGCGCACTGCAGTAGACACAGTGTTCATCCTGATGCACGGAAGATGTACCATGCGTTGAAGCCGCACTTCTGGTGGGCTGACCTAAAGAGCGACGTTGCTGGATTCGTTGCTCGTTGTTTGAACTGTCAGATGGTAAAGGCCGATAGGATGCGACCTGGTGGTCTGTTGCAGAGTTTGGAAGTGCCCCAATGGAATTGGGAGAACATAGCGATGGATTTCGTGACGCATCTGCCTCGTACCAGCAGAGGATGCGATGCTATTTGGGTGGTTATCGACCGATTGTCGAAGTCTGCACATTTTATTCCCTACGGTATGACCTTTTCTCTGAAGAAAATGGCAAAACTGTACGTGGATTTTGTGGTTAGATTGCACGGTGTTCCTATTTCGAGCGTTTCCTACCGAGATCCAAGGTTTACTTCCGGGTTTTGGAAGAGTCTGCAAGCAGCTTTGGGTACCAGATTGGCTATGAGCACAGCGTAATACCCTCAGATAGATGGCCAATCTGAACGAACTATCCAGACGTTGGAGGATATGTTACGAGCTGTTGTGATGGATTTTGGTGGTAGCTGGCAAGACGCGTTGTCTTTGGTGGAATTTTCCTATAATAACATCTATCAAGTGACGATTGGCATGGAGCCGTTTGAGGCTTTGTATAGCAGGAAGTGCAGATCGCCATTATGTTGGGAAGAAGTGGGGGAGAAGTAGCTATCAACCCCAGACTTTGTGCAGCAAATGAAGGATCATGTGGGTCTAATTCGATAGAGGATGAAAGCTGCCCAGGATGGCCAAGCCAGTTATGCGAATAAGAGGCGTCGACCTCTCCAGTTTCAGGTTGGTGATCAGTTATTCCTTAAAGTTTCTCTGTTTTGCAGTGTTATGCGCTTTGGTCAGAAGGGAAAGTGTTAGAACATGCATTGTTGTAACGAGTTCCTATAACTGAATGATTCTTAGGTCTAGGTACAAGTTGCCATACTTTATTTCTTGCAAATTGATTCAGTTCTTCCTGCATGGCTTCTATCCAGCTGGGGTCAGCTAATGCTTCATCTATCATCTTAGGTTCAATATGCGAGATGAATGCAGCATCAAAATGTTCATATTGAGATAGCTGGCCTCTAGTGCGAACAGGGGATTCAAAGTTACCTATGACTTGCTCAGGTGGATGATTTCTATTCCACCGAAGATCAAGTCCAATGGGATTAGATTGATGTTGTTCCCCCTGCGTTGCTGGATGAATTTCATCTACTGGATCAGCAGACGCCATATCATTTGCATTGCTAGCATGTGCGTCCGCTTCCTGCTGGTTGAAGTTGCTTGCTGCTGATGCATCAGCAGGTAGACTTGCGCTAGGCGTTGAATGACCAGCAGGAGATACTACTTGATGATTGCACGTGACTGGATGTTCAGCAGGTAGACTTGATACGATTTGTGAATTGCATCCTGCTGATTGACCAGTCAATGGTTGAGCGTCGTCTGCTGGTATATTACTTTGATGCTTCGACGCTTCTTCTTCAGCAGCTGGTGCACTTGTA
>KV005842.1:56442-77681 GCA_001598015.1 Dorcoceras hygrometricum
ATTGATAACTGTTTGAACAATTCGCCGCTTAGCCATTTCCACTCTTTGCTCAAAAGATGGAGTTACAGCACTGCCTGTAATTTGAGTACCAGCAGGCTGTTGAGGTCCTCGGCTGCCACTAATTTCCCCCTTTTTGTCAGCACGGCCCCTATGAATATAATCAACGAGCTCACTGAGCTGGGCATGAATCACAGCATGATTCTCTTGTGCCTGACTATGGAATTCAAGAATCTGGTGGGAATGGGCTTCCTTGGTTGCCTCAGCATCCTTCTGAATAGCATTTAAGCGCGCGGCCATGATGTCTACTTTAGCATTGACGTCTTGCACTTCCTTTCGAACGTCCGCCAAGCCAACAAAGATAGATGCATTCTGTGCTAAAACCTGCTTGCGGAATTCGTTGAAGTGAATGGTGTGGACATCATTCAAAGTGCGATTTTCCTGACGTGTCTCCTGATTTAGAGATTTAAACATTGCAGCCTGATCAGTCAAGGAGTCACGCACACTTTGCTCAATTTTGTGCAGCTTCGAAGAAATATTAGTCTGAGATTCAAAGAGCTCCTCTGAGAGAGTGGCTTGGAAATCAGCAAGAGTAGCTGAGAAATCTGGAAAAGAAGTCGGTTGAGAAGATGCAGTCTCATCAATATCAGCCTGATCAAAACGAAGCGACGAACTGCTGGAAGAAGAAGAAGTCTGCTGCTGCTCTAACGTCAACTGTACACGAGGAGCAACCGCAAAAGAATCTTCAAAACTCTGTACACCTCTCAAAACAGTCTTCTCTATAGCAATAACGGAAAGAAACTCTGAAATATCTGCACTTGATATCCGATTCAACAAACTCAAATCAACAAATACTGAACAGAACGGAGAGAATCGAAGAGCAAACACTGAAGAACTGCCGGGAGCAAAACTGGGAACTGACTCAACTATCTGTAAAGAATTGCAAAACTGTGAAGAACCAACTGGAAGAAGTTTCTGTCCACAAAAAGCAATAGCCTCCAGGCAAACATTCGCCCATCGCTTCCTTAGCAATTGGAAAAATATACTCACTCGAGGGAGAGTATCATCATATTGCCTCTGTAAAGGAACCTAAACTCTATCTGCTGAACTGCACTGTTTATACCAACGACGTCGTTCCACTTTATCAAAACGCCGTCGTTTAGCACTCCTCCAACTAATCATCTGCTGATCTCTTCACGAAAGTTCCAGCTGATAAAACAGCACTTGTTCGATCAATCCATTTGTCTTTTTGTTATCACCAAAACTTAATAAATATTGTTCTAACAGAAAGTTAGCCCCTTGTTACGTCGGACCGTATGAGATCGTTGAAAGGATTGGCCCGTTAGCGTATCGGCTGTTGTTGCCTCCGGAATTGTCTTCTCTACATGATGTCTTTCATGTTTCCATGTTGACGAACTACGGGCCAGATCCGTCTCATGTGTTGAGAACTGACGAGGTTGAGCTAGATCAGACGTTGAGCTATCAGGAGTATCCTTTGCAGATCTTTGGTAGAAAATAGAAACAATTGAGGAACAAAACCATTCCGTTGGTGATGGTGCAATGGAGCAAGCATGGCAGGGAAGAAGCTACATGGGAGCTGGAGGAAAAGATGCAGCGCGAGTGACCGCATCTGTTTGAGTAGCTGTTATGCTAGATTCCCAGTTGTTGTAGCTTTGGTTGTAATTCTTTCTAGTTGTTGTTATTTTCTTGCTCAGTTATCTTGAACTTTTGGCCATGTGTTAGGCGAATTTCTGTTTTGTATCTTGCTGTTGAGATGTTTATTTCAGAATTGTTGTTTGATTTCGAGGACGAAATCCTTTTTAGTGGGGGAGAAATGTGAGACCTGAAATTTAATAAAAGATTAATTGTTATATTAATCGGTTTTTGAGGAATTCTGGGTGTTCGGAATTCAATTTGAAGGTTTCGTTTGCATTTTCGGGTCAGATTTCACATTTAGAGCAATTCTGGAAATTTTGATATTTTCGAGTTTGAAATCTGATTTTGTGAGAAATCTGAATTGTTGGTGAGATCTGTCGGATTTCTTGAGAAATCTGGTCGCCGCGCGTAATTGGTAAAATCCTTTTTAGTGGGGGAGAAATGTGAGACCTGAAATTTAATAAAAGATTAATTGTTATATTAATCGGTTTTTGAGGAATTCTGGGTGTTCGGAATTCAATTTGAAGGTTTCGTTTGCATTTTCGGGTCAGATTTCACATTTAGAGCAATTCTGGAAATTTTGATATTTTCGAGTTTGAAATCTGATTTTGTGAGAAATCTGAATTGTTGGTGAGATCTGTCGGATTTCTTGAGAAATCTGGTCGCCGCGCGTAATTGGTAGCGCAAGATCTATACGCCGTCGTTTTTGTGTAGTCTGGATATCTCGTGGGCAGGAGAGATCTGTTGCGTTGATGTGTAGAGGTCTGCGCAACGCATTTTGTATCGTAGAAGCTTGTACGTCGTCGTTTAGGAGATATCTGATATTTCGTTAGGGCTAGGATCTGATTTGGAATCTGTTAGCGCGTTTGTTGTTCAGACCTTAGCAGCGTGTTTTTGTGTTGAGTGTAAAACGCTGTCTATTGATAAGTTGTTACGGCGCCATTTTGGTGAACGCTTGCGGGAGAGATCTGTGGCATGAGATTTGCGTTTAGCGTTAGCAATCAGATTTCCCCGTGGTGCTGTGCGACGTCGTTTTAGCGATTAGCGCGTTTGCTGATTGTTCAGATCTTAGTAGCGTTAGTTCCAGATTTCTCCAGCTTTTAACGCTTTTGGTTTTCAGCTCTCGCATGTGGTTTTAGAGATCAGATTTCTTCGTGGTTTTAGAGCGACACCGTTTCGTTGTTGAGAGCTGTTTAGCGCATGCGTGGGATTGCCTATGAAATCTGTTTCAGTCGGTGGTTGTATTAAACAGATTTCTCGTGTGTATATATTGGAAGCTTTGACCTTCTATCATTTTAGCAGATCCCATACTTAGTGATTTTTCCTCCCGACTTTCATTCTTCGCTCAAACCCTCAGGTACTGTTCATCGTGAGCTTCTCCGGTGAATTCCCGTCATTTTCGGCCATCATTTTGGACGTCCGAGGTAGCGTTGGACTCCTCTCGATAAGATCTTTCATTTCATACCATTTTTGGAGGCTGTAATTGGTTAGAGCAGAAGCACAAAGTTTCTATTTCGTTCGTGCGATTGTGCGTGTGCAGGTAGCCTTTCGATTTAGCTTTGAAATCTTGTTCCTAGCCTTGAATTAAGCTTCCTGATAAGTTGTATTTGTAGGATTGATTTCTGGTTGAGCTTAGCTCCCAGCCGTGAGCTTCTATAGTTGGCCGTGAGTTTCTGTTAGCTTGACTGAGTTTGTTTCGTGCGTTGTTTGCTTCGACAGGTGCTTGAATCAGATTTCTCGGGGCTTTAATTGTGGTAATCGTTGCGTAGAATTAAGGTACGGGTTGAGCTTGTAAATACAGCGAGTGTATGGCTTGGATAAATTGTAGTTGCTGGATCTGTTGTGGCTGATGTGTGTAGTTGCCTTGTGAGATTGTTGTTTTGTGAGATGGTCGTGAGTTATGTTGTGTATGCGTGCTGTTGAGGTTGTTGTTTTTGCATATGGTTATATGCTTGTTATTCCAGCATGTTGCATACACGTATTATCATCTCATTTCAGCTTTTGCAGTCATTGTTGCTCTGTTCTTACCAGGATGCGAGGGCGAACGGCGATACCGCACTCTCATCTCCCTGGTGGGTTTGTTAGCCCCTATGCGCCGAGTGGTTAACTACCACAATTCATAGGTTGGGCAACGGCAGGTCGAGCTGTTTGATGCATCTGGTATTCGGGTGTGGTGTCAAGGCGAGTGGCTCATTACCACACTTTGAACAAACCCAAGGCCACTGTTTGTTGCAGATTCCGTTGAGCTGTGCATTGAGTTCTTTGGCTCCCTTCCTTGGTTGTAGCCTCCGGCTGTTGTCCCTGGTCTCATGCTTAGCATCTGCATTTTATTCTTGCTGTTTACTGCTGTTTTATAGTTGCTCTCCGTACTGGGGTTTGACCCCATGTCCCTCTGGGGCTTGGTTTTTTTTCCTTGCCTGTTTTGTTGTTCAGGTTATCCAGCTGGTCGTGGTGCTGACCCAGCTAGAGGTGCCCCAGGAGGTGGTTAGAGTATCCCAGTAGCGTATAGCATATATTTATGTATCAGTATTGTTAGCCAGGGGATGCCCTGTGCTTTTGTTGTAGTCTGTTATATTAAGGTTATCCAGCTGGTCGTGGTGCTGACCCAGCTAGAGGTGCCCCAGGAGGTGGTTAGAGTATCCCAGTAGCGTATAGCATATATTTATGTATCAGTATTGTTAGCCAGGGGATGCCCTGTGCTTTTGTTGTAGTCTGTTATATTCGATTGTGGTTGTTACCAGGTATATGATACATGTTGATGCGGTATTGTTTGTTGTGGGCTTGTAGCCTTTGTTTGGTTGGTTTTGTAAACTGGGATTGTGTTTTGAGTATTGTCGTATTTTAAATTATATTGTTTTAAATCTTCAGGCCAAAAGAAAAAATTTTACCCACTTTTTAGTAGCTTCCGCTTGTGTTTATGTGATTTTACTCTGTTGTGAGCACGAGGCCTAACAGTTACCCCACTGTGTGATGTTGTATCTGTTTCTACTCCTGCTGGTGTGTGGTTGATGTCCCAAGAAGTGGTTTTGGATTCTGTGATTAGATTTGAGTAGAATGTGTTGGTGACTAACCTGATTGTTTTGGAAATTAGATATTTTGATGGTATCTTGGGTATGGACGTGCTGCCCATCTATAGAGCGACTGTGAGACCTGGATTTGTAATCAAGATTTAACTGTTGGAATGTATCTGTTTTTAGAGATTCTGGTGATTTAGATCTCTGTTTGTAAGTTTGGTTTGCATGTTCGGGTCTGTATTAGTAATTGGAGCAATTCTGGGAATTTTTGTATTTTTGAGATTTTGGTGGTAAGAGCTGGTTTGGTGGTAAGAGCTGGTAATTTTGGTGAATCCAGTCGTAGCGTGTTTTGGCACGAGATTCCTAAACTCCGTCGTATTAGTGAAAGCTGGATGCATTTGTGTTTAGTGAGAGCTGGTAGAGTGTTGTATCCAGCCGTTGCATTTGCGTATTTGGCATTAAGGGAAAAACGACAACGTTTGGATAAGTTGAAGCGACGTCGTTTTGGTATAGAGCTATCGAGAGATATGGTCGCGTGTGTTCCTGCTGGTTGTTCAGTCGAAGCAGATGACAATGCGGGTCAACATCACTATAGCGCGAGAAGGAAACGTCGTCGTTTGGATATTGCGACTGGTTGTCCAGCTGCGAAAGATTTGTTCGCTACTGTAGCTTGCAGCTGGTGGTGGTTACTGTATCTTGCAGCTGGTATTGCGTGAGAGCTAGCGACTGGATGACGTTAGTAGTGCGGCGGGACGTCATTTTGTTAAGTCGCTGCGACATCGTTTTGATTTGCGTTGTTTGAGATTGCAGCAGCTGGTTTTGTTGCACCTTCTGGTTGTATTTGTTGTTGGTGCCTGCTGGTTATGTCGGTGGATGTTTTAATCAGCTTTTGCGAGATGTATTTAAGGAAGACTTGGTCTTCGATTTCGAGCACCAGATTCCATACTTAGCGAAATAATTCCTCGATTGTGTTCTTCGCTTCGAACCCTAGGTTACTGTTCACAGTAGCTTTTCTCCGGCAATTCCCATCGTTTCCGGCCATTGTTTGGTGCGTTCGAGGTAGCGTTGGACTACTCTTGCGAAGTTCTATCATTCCATATCACTTTTGGAGGCTGTGGTTGGCTAGTTGAGGAACGCGAAGTTGCTGCCCATTTGTGCGTTTTGTAGTGCAGGTAGAAATTCGTTCCCTTGTTATGAGATCTTGTTCCTAGCCTTGGTTTAAGCTTCCAGTAAGTTGTTTTGGTAGTAATTGAGTTTGTTGAGCGTGGCTCCCAGCCGTGAGCTTCTATGATTGGCCGTGAGTTTTGTGCAGCTTTTGAGATCTGTGTGTTGTGTATTTAGCAGGTTGCTATCCAGATCTCTCGGGCCTGTTTTGTAGTAATTGTTGCACAAAAGTATAAGGTACGGATTTGAGCTTGATGTAGCTTGGAATTTGCGTGAGATATTGTACGTGGCTGCTGGGATGTTTCGGAGAACTTATATGTGTATTGCTTGCTGAGCATTGGTGTTTATGCTAGCTGTTTCATGTGAATTGCATACACGCATTTGTTCACGAATATTTCAGATCCCTTGTGTATCGTATTTTGCAGCCTTGTATCTTGTATTGCTGTTGTTGATTCTTACCAGGATGCGAGGGCGAGCGGCAATACCGCACTCTCATCTCCCTGCTGGGATCGTTAGCCACCATGCCCCGAATGGTTAACTACCACAGTTCATGGGCGAGGCAACGGCAGGTTGAGTTGTTTGATGCATCTGGTATTCGGGTGTTGTATAACGGCGAGTGGCTCATTACCACACTGTGAACACACCCCGTGGCCACTGTTGTTGCAATTTGTTGCTCTCCGTACTGGGGTTTGACCCCATGTCCCTCTGGGGCTTGGTTTGTTTCCTTGTTTGTGTTGTTTTCACGGAACCCAGGTTTTACAGCTGGTAGTTATAACCCAGCTGGTGGTGCCCCAGGAGGTGGTTAGAGTATCCCAGTAGAGTATAGCTTATTTATATGTATCAGTATTCGTAGCCAGGGGATGCCCTGCGCTTTGCTGTTGTATTGGGTTGTGGGAATGTGATACATGTTGTTGTGCTATACTGTTGGTTATTTTTATTAAGCTAGGATATCTATTTTGAGTATCGCATTACTTTAAATTATATTGTTTTAAACCGTCAGGCCAAAAGCGAAAATTTTTCCAGCTTTTTGATAGCTTCCGCATGTGTTTGTATGATTTTACTCTGTTCAGAGCACGAGGCCTGACATTTTTGGTATCAGAGCTTAAGCTGGGATAAGCTCAATTTCTTTGATCACACTCGAGTCTAGGCACAGTGTTGTGTGTTACGTGTGCTTGACTATGTGACTACGTGCTGCATATTTCTGTGCTATATTCTATCTATGCCGTATCTGTTCTGTTTTGCTTGATCTTGTTGAGTGTTTTCGTAGATGCCGCCTAGACGTCGTGGTAGAGGTAAGGGACAGTTTGAGGAATCAACAGGACAGAACGAGGATAGGCGTAGTGCTCGCAGTCGTACTCGTGTTAGTGATGAGGAGGAGGAAGTTGGTGACTTGCCTCCCCCGGTGGAGCGGATGGACGTAGTGATCGCTCGGTTTCAGAGGATGAACCCTCCAGTCTTCAATGGTGATGAGTCCAGTGGATGCGGACTCGTGGCTCCGGAACGTCATCTTTCTTTTCGATCGATGTCAGTATGATGATGAGCTCCGGTTGAGTTTAGTGATTCTTCTGCTTAGGAAGGCCGCAAAGCGCTGGTGGAGAGGCGCTTCTAGTACTTCGGAGGAGACCGGTTTCGGGATCACTTGGAACAGTTTTTGTGAGACCTTCCGTCAGGAATATGTACCCGAGTCGTATGTGAACGCCCGGGAGCGGGAGTTTGACCATCTGGAGCAGGGTTCGATGACTGTTCGGGAGTATGCTAGGAAGTTCTCTTCTCTATTGGCATACGTTCCCCATGTTTCTAGCCGGGATAGGGCCAAGCGGACTCGATTTCTTGAGGGCTTGAATGAAGAGTTGTATCAGATGGTTTTGTACTAGTAAGCCCAAGACTTACGCTGAGGCTGTGGACAGTGCCATTGACATTGAAGAAGGTTTGCGTAGCTGTCATGCTCGTCGGCAACAGGCACCGCAGGGTGGTCGTCCTGCTATTCAGGGAGCGCAGTCTTCTTAGTCCTCCCAGTCAGCCTATCAGCCCCAGCAGCAGCAGCAGCCACAGGTGGCGTAGCAGTCTGGCCGTCAGAGGTTTCGACCCCGAGGTCAGCAGTTCAAGAAGAAGTCGGGTTCTGGCTCTTCTGGTTCAGGTAGTTCGAGTAGCAGTGGATCTCGGACTGAGTTTTGCGGCTTTTGCGGTGGAAAGCATCCTTCCACGCAGTGTGTTGGTGTGCAGGGTTCCTGCAACCTTTGTGGTTAGTACGGGCATTTTGCAAGAGTGTGTCCGTCAGCTGGATCACAGCAAACCGCGGCCCAGCCTCAGGGTCGTGGAGGTCAGTCTAGGGGCCATTCTCAGCAGTTTCAGCAGCCTCGTTTGGGTGAGACTCAGTTTAGGCCGTTTCAGCAGCCTTGCCCTTCGCTCTTTGGGCAGTCGTCTCAGCCTTTCTTTTCAGGACCCCAGCATGCTCAGGTTAACTCCATTACGAGGGAGCAGGCCGAGGAGACACCGAGCCGGGTGATTGGAGGTACATGTCTTGTCTTTGACTTTCCTGCTCGTGTGTTGTTTGACACCGGTGCATCACATTCGTTTTTTTCTGATTCGTTTGTTGTTGAGCATGGTCTGTGTACCATTCCTTTGCGCGATGCCGTTTCTGTTTCTACCCCTGGTGGTGTGAGCCTATTCTCCCAGGAGGTTTTGTTGGATGGAGTGTTGCGGTTTGGTGAGCATGTCCTGTTAGCAAACTTGATCCATTTGATGCTTTGGGATTTCGATTGCATAGTTTGGATGGATGTGCTTTCCAACTATAGGGCCTCCGTGGACTGCTTCCATGGGATTGTGAATTTTAGGCCTATGTCTGGCGAGAAGTGGGACTTCTACGGCCAGGATTCTCGATCGAAGATCCCGTTGGTCTCAGCGATGGAGATGTTTAGCTTGTTGTCTTTGGGGAATGCTGGCTTTATGATTTACGCTTTGGATGCATCTTCTTCTTCCCGCGTTCAGCTTAGTGACATTCCCGTGGTGCGACATTTCCCGGATGTGTTCCCGGAGGAGATTCCTGGTTTTCCTTCGAGGCAGGAGATCGACTTCAGCATAGAGCTGGTGCCTGGCATAGCTCCAATTTCGCGTGCTCCTTATATCCTGGTGCCTCGGAGTTGAGAGAACTCAAGGTGCAGTTAGATGAATTGCTGAGAAAGGTTTTATTCGACCTATTATGTCACCGTGGGGAGCGCCCATACTGTTTGTGAAGAACAAGGATGGCTCAATGCGGATGTTCATTGATTTTCTCCAGTTGAATAAAGCCACTGTGAAGAACAAGTACCCGTTGCCGAGAATCGATGATCTGTTTGATCAGTTGCAAGGTTCTGCGGTGTATTCAAAGATTGATCTTCGTTTCGGGTACCATCAGCTGAGGGTGAGAGAACAAGATGTCGCGAAGACTGCGTTTCGTACGAGGTACAGACATTTTGAGTTTGCCGTTCTGAACTGAGAGCGTCCCAGAAATGTTTCCGAGATTCGCAGTTTCTTGGGTCTGGCTGGCTATTATCGTCGCTTCATTGAGGGATTCTCGAGTATAGCAAAGCCGATGACTCAATTAACGTAGAAGGACAAGAGATTTGTATGGACTGAGCAGTGTGAGAATGCTTTTCAACTGCTCAAGGAAAATTTGACTACTGCGCCTGTGTTGGCTCTGCCGTCCGGTTCAGGTGGTTTTGTTGTTTGTTCTGACGCTTCGCTCAATGGGTTGGGTTTGGTATTGATGCAAAACGGTCGAGTCATTGCGTATGCCTCGCGGCAGTTTAAACCGCACGAGACTCGTTACCCAGTCCATGATTTGGAGTTAGCAGCGGTGATCTTTGCGTTGAAGATCTGGCATCACTACCTGTATGGCGAGCAGTTTGTGGTGTACTCCGACCACAAAAGTTTGCAGTATCTGTTTTCACAGCCTGACCTGAATATGAGACAGCGTCGGTGGATGGAGCTGCTAAAGGATTTCGATTGTGAGATTAAGTACCAGCCTGGGAAGTCGAACGTGGTGGCCGATGCTTTGAGCAGGAAGGCTAGTGAGATGCTTGCATCGTTGTACATCTCTAAGGATCAGGAGCATCTTAATACTACGGGTTGGAGATTTTACCCGGCTGAGGATTGTGTGGTGGTTTCTTCTTTCCAAGTGGAGACACAGATTGTTTCTACCATTCGAGCAGCTCAAAGGACCGATCCGTCTATCCACGACTTGAAGTTGAAGGTCAGGGCTGGCGAGCTTGAGGACTATTACACAGATTGTTTCTACCATTCGAGCAGCTCAAAGGACCGATCCGTCTATCCACGACTTGAAGTTGAAGGTCAGGGCTGGCGAGCTTGAGGACTATTCCGTCTCTTGTGATGGTTGTTTGCTTTTCCGGGGCAGGTGGGTTGTGCCCAATTTGATTGATTTGAAGGAGGAGATCCTTCGGGAAGCGCACTGTAGCAGACATAGTGTTCATCCTGGTACACGGAAGATGTACCATGCTTTGAAGCCGCACTTTTGGTGGGCTGGCCTAAAGAGCGACGTTGCTGGTTTTGTTGCTCGTTGTTTGAATTGTCAGATGGTTAAGGCCGAAAGGATGAGACCTGGTGGTCTGTTGCAGAGTTTGGAAGTGCCCCAATGGAATTGGGAGCACATTGCTATGGATTTCGTGACGCATCTGCCTTGTTCCAGCAGAGTATGAGATGCTATTTGGGTGGTTATAGACCGTCTGTCGAAGTCTGCGCATTTTATTCCCTATGGAATGACCTTCTCATTGAAGAAGATGGCGAAGCTGTACGTTGATTTTGTTGTTAGACTGCATGGTGTGCCCGTTTTGATCGTTTCCGACCGAGATCCGAGGTTTACTTCCAGGTTTTGGAAGAGTTTGCAAACAACTTTGGGTACAAGATTGGCTATGATCACCGTGTATCACCCCCAGACAGATGGCCAATCTGAGCGAACTATCCAGACGTTGGAGGATATGTTGCGTGCTGTTGTGTTTGATTTTGGAGGTAGCTGGCAAGACGCGTTGTCTTTGGTTGAGTTTTCGTACAATAACAGCTACCAAGTGACGATTGGTATGGCGCCTTTTGAGGCTTTGTATGGCAGAAAGTGCAGATCGCCGGTATGTTGGGAAGAAGTGGGGGAGAAGCAGCTATCTGCCCCTGACTTTGTGCACCAAATGAAAGATCATGTGGATCTTATTAGACAGCGGATGAAGGCTGCCCAAGATCGCCAAGCCTGTTATGCGAATAAGAGGCGTCGACCTCTTGAGTTTCAGGTTGGTGATCGTGTATTTCTCAAGGTTTCTCCGTTTCGCAGTGTTATGCGCTTTGGACACAAGGGAAAGTTAGCTCCTCGCTACGTTGGTCCTTATGAGATTTTTGAGAGGATTGGCCCTTTAGCTTATCGGCTGTTATTGCCGTCAGAGTTGTCTTCTCTTCATGACGTCTTCCATGTTTCCATGTTGAGGAAGTATGAGCCAGATCCGTCTCATGTGCTTGGAACTAACGTGGTAGAGCTAGATCAGTCGTTGAGTTATCAAGAATATCCCTTGCAAATCCTTGGCAGAAAAGAGAAACAGTTGAGGAATAAGACCATTCCGTTGGTAATGGTGCAGTGGAGCAAACATGAAAGGGAAGAAGATACTTGGGAGCTGGAAGAAAAGATGCAGCGCGAGTGGCCGCATCTGTTTGAGTAGCTGTTGAGCTAAATTTCCAGTAGTTTGTAGCTTTTGGTTGTATTTCTTCCTTAGTTATTGTTATATGCTTTCTTAGTTATCTTGAACTCTTGGCCTGGTGTTAGACGAGCTGTTGTTTGATTTCTGCTGTTGTGTTGTTGTGCCAGAATTGTTTTTTGATTTTGGGGACGAAATCCTTTTTAGTGGGGGAGAAATGTGAGACCTGGATTTGTAATCAAGATTTAATTGATGGAATGTATCGGTTTTTAGAGATTTCTGGTGATTTAGATCTCTGTTTGTAAGTTTGGTTTGCATGTTCGGGTCTGTAATAGTAATTGGAGCAATTCTGGGAATTTTCGTATTTTTGAGATTTGGGTGGTAAGAGCTGGTCATTTTGGTGAATCCAGTCGTAGCGTGTTTTGGCGCGAGATTCCTAAACACCGTCGTTTTAGTGAAAGCTGGATGCATTTGTGTTTAGTGAGAGCTGGTAGCGTGTTGTATCCAGCCGTTGCATTTGCGTATTTGGCATTAAGGGCAAAACGACAGCGTTTGGATAAGTTGGAGCGACGTCGTTTTGGTATAGCGCTATTGAGAGATCTGGTCGCGTGTGTTCCTGCTGGTTGTTCAGTCGAAGAAGATGTCAACGCGGGTCAACATCACTATAGCGCGAGAAGGAAACGTCGTCGTTTGGATGTTGCGACTGGTTGTCCAGCTGCGAGAGATTTGTTCGCTACTGTAGCTTGCAGCTAGTGGTGGTTACTGTAACTTGCAGCTGGTATTGCGCGAGAGCTAGCGACTGGATGACGTCAGTTGTGCGGCGCGACGTCGTTTTGTTAAGTCGCTGCGACATCGTTTTGATTTGCGTTGTTTGAGATTGCAGCAGCTGGTTTTGTTGCACCTGCTGGTTGTATTTGTTGTTGGTGCCTGCTGGTTATGTCGGTGGATGTTTTAATCAACTTTTGCGAGATGTGTTTAAGGAAGACTTGGTCTTCGATTTCAAGCACCAGATTCCATACTTAGCGAAATAATTCCTCGATTGTGTTCTTCGCTTCGAACCCTAGGTTACTGTTCACAGTAGCTTTTCTTCGGCAATTACCATCGTTTCCGGCCGTTGTTTGGTGCGTTCGAGGTACCGTTGGACTCCTCTTGCGAAGCTCTATCATTCCATATCACTTTTGGAGGCTGTGGTTGTCTAGTTTAGGAACGCGAAGTTGCTGCCCATTTGTGCGTTTTGTAGTGCAGGTAGAACTTCATTCCCATGTGATGAGATCTTGTTCCTAGCCTTGGTTTAAGCTTCCAGTAAGTTTTTTTCGTAGTAATTGATTTGGTTGAGCATGGCTCCCAGCCGTGAGCTTCTGTGATTGGCCGTGAGTTTTGTGCAGCTTTTGAGATTTGTGTGTTGTGTATTTATAAGGTTGCTATCCAGATCTCTCGGGCCTGTTTTGTAGTAATTGTTGCACAAAAGTATAAGGTACGGATTTGAGCTTGATGTAGCTTGGAATTGGCGTGAGATATTGTGCGTGGCTGCTGGGATGTTTCGGTGAACTTATATGTGTATTGCTTGCTGAGCATTGGTGTTTATGCTAGCTATTTCATGTGAATTGCATACACGCATTTGTTCATGCATATTTCAGATCCCTTGTGTATCGTATTTTGCAGCCTTGTATCTTGTATTGCTGTTGTTGATCTTACCAGGATGCGAGGGCGAGCGGCAATACCGCACCCTCATCTCCCTGCTGAGATCGTTAGCCACCATGCGCCGAGTGGTTAACTACCACAGTTCATGGGCGAGGCAACGGCAGGTTGAGTTGTTTGATGCATCTGGTATTCAGGTGTTGTATAACGGCGAGTGGCTCATTACCACACTGTGAACACACCCCGTGGCCACTGTTGTTGCAGATTCTTGGAGCTGTGCTTGAGTTCCTTAGCTCCCTTGTTGGTTGAGCCTTCCGTTGTTATCCGGTGTCTCTTGCATAGCATTTGCATTTTATCTTATGCATTCTTTTAGCTATATTTGTTGCGCTACGTACTGGGGTTTGACCCCATGTCCCTCTGGGGCTTGGTTTGTTTCCTTGTTTGTGTTGTTTTCAGGGAAACCAGGTTATACAGCTGGTCGTTGTTATAACCCAGCTGGTGGTGCCCCAGGAGGTGGTTAGAGTATCCCAGTAGCGTATAGCTTATTTATATGTATCAGTATTCCTAGCCAGGGGATGCCCTGCGCTTTGCTGTTGTATTGGGTTGTGGGAATTTGATACATGTTGTTGTGTTGATGCTGTTATGCTATACTGTTGGTTATTTTTATTAAGCTGGGATATCTATTTTGAGTATCCCATTACTTTAAATTATATTGTTTTAAACCGTCAGGACAAAAGCGAAAATTTTTCCCGCTTTTTGATAGCTTTCGCATGTGTGTATGATTTTACTCTGTTAAGAGCACGAGGCCTGACAGCGACAGTAGATTGTTTCCATGGTGTGGTGAGGTTTAGACCTCAAGTTGGGGAGAAGTTGGATTTATATGGTGCTGATTCGCGATCAAAGATCCCACTAGTGTCTGCCATGGAGATGTTCAGCCTGTTGTCGCTAGAGAATTCTGAGTTTATGATTTATGCCCTTGACGTTTCCCGAGAATCACGGATGTAGTTGAGTGATGTCCCGATTCTCGAGAGTTCCCAGATGTATTTTCGGATGAGATTCCTGGATTTCCTCCGAGACGGGAGATTGATTTCAGCATTGAGTTGGTGCCAGGAACAACCCGATTTCGAGAGCTCCGTATCGGTTGGCTCCAGCTGAGTTGAAGGAACTCAAGGATCAGTTGCGTGATATTTTAGAGAATGGATTTATTAGGCCGAGTATGTTGCCTTGGGGAGCTCCGATTCTTTTCGTGAAGAAGAATGATGGATCTATGAGGATGTGTGTTGATTTTCGGCAGTTGAATAAGGCGACGATCAAGAACAAGTATCCTTTGCCAATAATTGATGATCTGTTCGATCAGTCGCAGGGATAGACAGTGTAATCTAAGATTGATCTGCGATCTGGTTATCATCAGTTGTGGATTAGAGACGCTGATGTGGTGAAGACGGCGTTCAGGACTAGATACGGGCATTATGAGTTTCTTGTAATGCCGTTTGGATTGACGAATGCTCCTGTTGTCTTCATGGATTTGATGAATCGCGTCTTTAGTGAGTACATTGATCATTTAGTGATTGTCTTCATAGATGACATCCTGGTATATTCGAGGAATTTCAGAGAACATAAGGAACACTTGAGGTTGGTGTTGCAGAAACTGAGAGACTCACAACTGTACGCGAAGTTCAGCATGTGTGAATTCTGGTTGGATAGAGTAATCTTTTGGGTCATGTCATATCTGCAGAGGGTATTTCAGTGAAGCACTTCTTAACTGGGAGCGACTTAGGAATGTTTCCGAAATCCGTAGTTTCTTGGGTTTGGCTGGCTATTACAGACGTTTCATTAAGGATTTTTCTTCAATAGCCAAGCCGATGATGCAGTTGACCCAGAAGGATAGAAGATTTCTGTGGACAGATGAATGTGAGTCGAGTTTCCAGTTGCTCAAGGAGAAGTTTACACTGCTCCTGTGTTGTCTTTTCCTTCGGGTTATGAGGTTTTGTCGTTTGTTCCGATACTTCTCTGAATGGTCTGGGTTGTGTTTTGATGCAGAACGGGCGTGTGATAGCTTATGTGTCTCGATAGTTGAAGCCCCATGAGACGAAATACCCCGTTCATGATCTAGAGTTGGCCTCCATTCTTTTTGCGTTGAAGATTTGCCTTCAATACTTGTATGGTGAGCAGTTTGTGGTGTATACGGACCACAAGAGCTTGAAGTATATCTTCACTCGGTCAGATCTGAATATAAGGCAACGTCACTGGATGGAGTTGCTAAAAGATTTTGACTGTGAGATTCAATATCAGCCTGGGCGGATGAACTTAGTGGCAGATGCTTTGAGTAGGAAAGCCCAGCCTATGATGTTTACGTCGATGAGTATATCCAAAGTCCATGAGGATTTGGAGACTTCTGGATGGCGTTTTCAGCCAGAGGATCAGTACTTCATGGTTTCTTCTCTTCAGGTTGAACCACAGATTGTTGCAGACATTAGAGCAGCACAATGAACTGACCCGTATATTCATGAGTTGAAGATTAAAGCCCAGAATGGTCATCAGAGGATTTTCTGTTGCTTCTGATGGATGTATGAGATTTCGTGGTAGATTGGTTCTTCCGAATTTGATTGATTTGAAGGAATCCATCTTGAACGAGGCCCATTGTAATCGTTACAGTGTGCATTCGGGCGAGAAGAAGATTTATCATGCCTTGAAGTCTCCCTACTGGTGGGAAGGTATGAGGAATGATATTTTGAGATTTGTAGCTCGATGTTTGAATGGCCAACAGGTCAAGGCCGAAAGAATGAGACCTGGTGGATTGCTACAGAGTTTAGAAGTTCCTCAATGGAATTGGGAGAACATTTCCATGGATTTTGTGACTCACTTGCCTCGATCGAATAGGGGATGCGATGCGATTTGGGTGGTGATTGATAGACTTTCGAAGTCATCCCATTTAATTTCCTATGATGTGAGGTGTTCCATGAAGAAGATGGTGAGACTGTACATTGACCATGTGGTTAAATTGCATGGAGTGCCGATTTCTATAGTGTCTGACAGAGATCCAAGATTTACTTCCCGATTTTGGAAGAGCTTGCAGGCAACGATGGGTTCAAGATTGGCTATGAGTACAGCTTATCACCCGCAGACAGATGGCCAATCTGAGAGGACCATTTAGACTTTGGAGGATATGCTGCGAGATGTGGTGATGGATTTCAGTGGTAGCTGCCAGGATTAATTATCCTTGGTCGAATTTTCGTATAACAACAGCTACCAAGTGACTATTGGGATGGCACCATTTTAGGCTTTGTATGGTCGTAAGTGTAGATAACCAATTTATTGGGAAGAAGTTGGTGATAAACAGTTGTCTACTCCTGAATTTGTGCAACATATGAAAGATCAGATTGATTTGATTCGGAATAGAATGAAAGCTGCACAAGATCGTCATGCGAGTTATGCGAACAAGACGCACAGACCATTGGAGTTTGAGGTTGGCGATCGAGTATTTTTGAAAGCTTCTCATTTCAAGAGCGTGATGAGATTCAGATTCAAGGGTAAATTGGCTCCTAGATTCGTTGGCCCCTTTGAGATTGTTGAGAGGATTGGATCTTTGGCGTACAGATTGCGTTTGCCTGCTGAGTTAGCAGCGATACAAGATGTGTTTCATGTATCTATGTTGAGAAAATATGAGCCAGATCCGTACCATGTGCTGAGACTGATGACGTGGAGCTGGATCAGAACCTGAGTTATGTCGAATATCCAGCGCATATTCTGGATATAAAGGAGAAGCAGGTGATGAATAAGACTATACCTTTGGTGATGGTCCAATGGAGTAAGCATGGTAGTGAAGAAGCTACCTGAGAAGTTGAAGAAAGGATGAGACAAGAGTGGCCTCATCTGTTTGAGCATTGACAGTAGCATTCCAGGTAATCTTCTAGTTTGTTGCTTACGTGTTTGAGTGTTTTGTATTCTTGGGTAGTGGCTTTTGTTAAGCATTGACATATGCTGGTATTGTTTTTTTCTGATCAGTAGTTATGAGTTGATTTCGAGGAAGAAATCCTTTTCTAGTTGGGGAGAGTGTGAGGACTAGAAATTTATTAATTGGTGATTAACGAAAATAATCAGATCTGAACAAGGATTAACCATCGGGTTTTCAGATATGAAGGATTTGGTTTTATGTTGGTGATATTCAGATTTGATGTAGAATTGATCACATGTGAGTTGTTGATCGCTATCGAGTGGCTTGGAATAGATCAGATTTGCGTAAGCGAATTTGGATAGAACGTATTTGGGAATGACCTAATTTGGTATAGCATTTCGTTTGGTTCAGGAAGATATCAGATTCGGAGAATATCCCGCGCCATTGAGTTAGAAGCGTTGTGAGGATCGGTTTGAGTAGACCTATTCGTTGTCTTCATATTCGATTGATATCTAGGTATCCAGTCTGTCCTGCGTGGGTATGAGCGGGTTGCCCTGAGCGGGAGGCGATGCGACGTCGTTTTGGGTTAATAGTGTTGGCGCTAGTGGAATGTATTAATGCGACGCCACGCCGTTTAGCGAATACTAGATGCGACGTCGTTTAGCGCATACCAGATTTGATGTTGGTTGAGTGAAATCTGTTTAGTGGGAATGAGCAGATGTGCGCGTCCATATGGGGAAGTCAAGTGTTGGTCAACGGTACTGTATGGACCGGTCCGGTTCGTGAGTTGGTATAGACCGGTGCGGTTTAATGATTTCAGATTTGACCAAATATGGATGAGCGAGTGGGCCTTTGTCGCGAGATGTAACGCCCAGACATTTTATTATCCACAATTAGAAATTTAAGAGTTGAGATATTACATTTAAATGCTATATTGTTCAACTTCGCTTGAATTTCAGATTTTGAGAATAAGTGAACTCAGCCTTCATTGTATTCGAGTTGAGTTTCAGCTTTTCATAATATCAGCTGTCACCTTTACGTGAAGTTGAGAATTCAGATGTTAGCTTAATGCTTCAATCAGACTTTTGTTTCAATGATTAGATTTCAAAGTGTTAGAATGCAATTTCAGCAGCTGCTTAGCCGATCACTGCAAACCAATTGAATCCTTCTTTTTCAACTAAAATAGTTCGGTTTTGCGCATCAGATTTTACTTTTAAACTAGAGTAGCGCTTTTAAAGGATTTCTTTTGCATATTGATTAAACATGTTTCTTTCCTAGGCATTTTTAAATTCATATATACAGGGTGTTAGTCGCATCATGCATCATAATTTGCAAATTAAAACACTTTCCAAAAATCAAGTGGTGCTCTCTCTAAGAAACCGAGCAAAAGCGCTTCAAAGTTTTGAAGGAGACAAGCGGTGTGTTCGTGAATTGCTAAACTTCATCTGTGATTGTGTTAAAGAATCCAGGCAAGTAAACTCTGTTTCTTGCTCACTCAGTGAAAGCATATATTCAATTCTGTCTGCATGATGTTTGATTTTTTTTTTAAAGTATGGAAGATAGCTTCGGCTGTTATTCAAAACCAGAAAAGTTCATGCTCTGTTTTTATATGAAGTACGTGTTTACTGTATTTTGATCCAGAAATGTTTTAGAAAATGGTTTGATGATGTTCGTCCATTAGTTCTTGATTATTCTTCAGATATTTTATCGAAGTAGCTTACAAATAGCTTATTCGATCATTTCCAGAAATTTCTTGAGATATTTTTGATTTCTTCAGACAAAGGAAACCAACGTTATTCATGTTGATTCTTATGGTTAAGTCTGAAGTCTGGTTCTTAAACCACCAATGATATTCTACGTTGAAAATATTCGAAGTATAGATTTCAGCAATTGTATTGTTTCGCCATCAGCTGTTGTATTGTTTTGTCATCAGCTGTTGCATTGTTATTGTCAACTACTGTCAGCTATTGCATTGTTTTGTAATCAGATTGCATTTGTTTGTAACCAGCTGTTGTATTTGTTCGTAACCAGCTGTTGCGTTAGTTGTATTCAGCTGTTGCTTTAGTTTGTATTCAGCTGTTGCATTAGTTTGTACAACACCTGATAGCCTTTGTTTAAGTTGTGTTGACGTCTGAGTTGACCAAATCAATTCGTTACCAATCCTATTTCATAGTTACAGCTGTTCACTATTCAAACATTATCCCAAGCCTCGTCTTATTCTTACGCTAATGACATCGTTTCATTTAACACATCTGTTTCAATGTTAGCAGATATCCTTACAGCTGAATTGCTTCTTCTTCCTCGTGACGTCTGTGTTCAGTCAGATGTTACTTGTTCATTTTCACTTCAATTCGAAAGAATTATTCGATTCATTTAACAGATTCAAGTAGTATTTTTATTCAGTTTTCATCTTCGCAAGTATTACAGAGAATTCTCGAAGTGTTCCAAAACATCATTGAACAACCAAAAACCAGTAAATCGTACTAGAAAGAAAGAAAACAGATTTACGAAAGAAGAAAGAGCAGAAATATTATGTTTATGAAAAGTTTTAAGTTATGACTTTGGCAACAAATGGTCCCCAGGTAAGGGTGAGTGCGCGGCTGACGAACCGTGTGCCCTTTCAACCAGGAAGGATAAGGATTACGGATTGAAGGATCTGTATACCTCTTCACCATGAGCTATATGCTAAGACTGATATCAGGAGTTTGATCAAGCAAATTGGACCAAATGTACAAGTGTCTTTGTCATAATTTCAGAAAATGAAAGAAGAGCGCATGTGTGATTTTAATCACAGCTCTGCAGAAAGTTTAAAGAAAATGTTTTCAAAATTTGATTATGTGTTATGCTTTCAGTTTCTTTGAGATTCCTAATTTGTTCATATTTCGCTTATTTATTCTAAGCGTATTCAGATTCTAGTTATAGTATCAGCTTCTATTGTTTGTATCGCATGATTTCGTTACTTCCAGATTTTACCTGCTGAGCCCCTAGGCTCACTAGTTTTCATTGACTGCAGGTAATCAGCAGTAAGGAGCTGGATGGAGAGTGCTGATCAGACGATGTGTTTATCGTGGACATAAGATTTTGTTCCTTTCTGATTCAGATTTTGTTGTACAGAAACTTTAGCTATATTTTTTGTATTGCATCAGATTTCTAGTTCAGTTGTTTTGTAGAAATATGTACAGACTACATGTTTTAGAGTGTATTGTGGTTTCGTTTAAAATCAACAGATTTCTATCAGCTTTTGGTTCTAATTCAGCACCTGTTTTTATTCCTATCAGATGTTATTCCGCACTTTGTTATTACATCCAGCTGTGCATTGTGTTTATTCGCAATTTAACCTAGAAATTTTAGTAGCGACCATTATGTTATCAAGATTAAAATTTTAGACCTTTCAATTTGAACCCCAATCTTTTAAATTTCTTTTAAGAAAAGTCCGGTCGTTACTGTTGGTATCAGGGCATGGTCCTTGAGATAAACACACTTCCAGTCTGAACAGCTCTCTCCAGCCGCTTCTAAATTTGTAAGTTATTCTATGTTCTAGCATAAAGTAATCTCTCATAAATGAAATTGTCGTGGATTTGGTCTCCCTTACAGATATGGCAGGGGGGGGGAGGGGGGGGAAAAGGAAATTAAGGGTTTGTTTAATTCAAAACTTAATCAGGATCTGTCAAAACAGATCCATCAACCATTATGTTATCAAAATTGAAATTTTAGACCTTTTAATTTGAACCCCAATCTTTTAAATTTCTTTTAAAAAATGTCCGGTCGTTACAGTTGGTATCAGAGCATGGTCCTTGAGATAAACACACTTCCAGTCTGAACAGCTCTCTCCAGCCGCTTCTAAATTTGTAAGTTATTCTATGTTCTAGCATAAAGTAATCTCTCATAATAGAATTGTCGTGGATTTGGTCTACCCTTCCAGATAATGGCAGGACGAGGTAGAGTAAGAAGAGGTATCTCAGAAGAAAATAGTGAGACGGAAGGCATGAACCCTGTTTTAACTAGTATGGCTCAACTGTTAGAGAGTTTAGTCGACCAAACCACTCAAGGTAATGGTCAATCATCGGGGAGATTAGTCAGCCGAGAGGATCCTCAGGAGAGGTTCAGGAGACAGAGACCTCAGGAGTTTTCTGGTACTACTGATCCTCTTATAGCAGAAAGCTGGATCAAGTCTATGGAAGTGATTTTTGAATATTTACAACTGAC
>KV005842.1:124476-136764 GCA_001598015.1 Dorcoceras hygrometricum
ACGTAAAGGACACGTCATCATATCTGTCAACAGCTGGTTAACCAACCCAGAGACTGGATAAACCACGCAACAGATCCCTCGCTACTGGTACCAGACGCAATACCCAAAACGCTGCGTTTCAACTTAATAAAACGACGTCGCGTTGCTCCCATGACTGGTTCCTCAAACCAGTAGCTGGTCATTCAGCTGGGACAATTCCTCACAACGCAACAGCTGATAGCGCTACAATCCACCAGTCAACGCCAAAAGGTTGACCAACACGTGTCGCTTCCTCGATCATTCTCACAATTGCGCACCTGCTGCCAGCAACAACCTCACCAAGCGCAACTACTGCCAGCAGATTCCTTCTTCAAGCGCAACTACTGATTTAAATTCCACCAGCTATGAGCTACAGTACCGTTGACTCGCGTTGACTCTTGAATTTCGTTGCGACTGGTTTCTAACACTTAGAGAAATTCGACAACCCAAAATCCCGTGACTAATCCTACAAAACAGATTAATCACTAATCGAATTTCTCAATCCTCACATGTTCTGCGTGATCTGTCGAGGTATTAGCAACTTAGAGGAATGTACGGATTTGAGCTTATTTAAACAGCTTTGGCATAAGCATGAGAATATTTCCAGTGTGTTGAGAATGTTATGATGAGTGTTTACGTTAACAGATTTGCCCGACTGTGATTTGATTATCTATTCTGTTTGCGTGTGATTTATGTATGTTAGTGAATTGATATTGCTTGGCACTCACGGATACATATTGAGCCTGAATTTGATTGATGCCCGAATTGAGGTAGTGTTGTGATCGGCCGGCTGAGTTGTCGCGCATGAAAGGTCCAATGCTATCATCGAGGTGGTGGCTGGCTGAGTCGTCGCGCCTGAATACCACTAAAATGTGATGGTCGGCTGGTTGTCGCACCTGAAGATCACGGATCGATGATTTCCACCAGCTGATTGGCTGTGCGTGGTGTTGAGGCTTCATTGAGATTTGATTTACATCTGAGTTGTTGGCCACGATCACCGATGTTCTTTTGTACCCTCATGCATATCATGACTTGAAATATTGCATGCTTTATGAATTGATGTTTTATGAGTGCTCTTCGTACTGAGGTTTGACCTCGTGTACTTTCCCTATTTTTCGGCTGCTTTGGTCTGTGTTGGCCTTTGCAGGATCGTCCGGTAATCCAGCTGGACAGAGTGGAGCGTCAGTTGGTAGATCCCCATTTTGAGTCCCAGTTATGTACTTATGTATTGATATATTGTGCCAGGGGATGTCCTGTGCCTACGGTGTTTGAGGGGATCTGTATTTGATACTTGTTTCCTGTTGTTGTTGTTGATGGATTTTGAGTTTAAATCATTATTTTGATTATGAACTTATTTTGAATGATATTTTGGATCAGGCCCAATTCGAAAATTTTTAGCCCTGATTTCATGTTTCCGCATTATTGTGATTAATTGAGTAGTTAATCCTTGATTTAGCGCACCGTGCCTGACATACCTGACCCCAACAACTCTACTGTCGAGCACAAACGACAAGCCATGACACGTGCTGATCATAAAATTCGTAACTAATTCATTCCTTGACTACATCACTCCCCGTTTGGACCCACGTGACCCTAACTCGTGGACTAACAACTGGTACAACCTTGGATCGAACCCCAGCCCTATAAACCGCCCATGGCCGAAACTTCACAAGAAACAATTCAAATACGGGGTTAAAAGTCGTGATGCATGCATGAACGTAAACAATAAATGTAGATCTAATAAATTCACATACAAATCATGCAATCATTATTTAAAAACAGTGTAATATGATTTAAATGGTGAAAAAGGAGAGATAGAACATGCCTTGATTGAAGAATAACGAAGAACTACGCGATACCGGAGCGGAGGACAAGAGATCGGGACAAACACCTTGAAATCACCACAAAGAATGATGGAACTCGAGCCTAGGGGAGGGAGTGGCGGTTTGAGGGAGTGTGGGGTGAGGGTTTTCGAAATTAGGTTGGAGAGGAAAATGAATTGTGCCAAAAAAGACCCATCTCATGGATTTAATTAGGAAATAAAAGACTTTTTTACTTTATTAACCCCCACTAATTAAAATATTAGTTAAAACTCTAAACTTCAACTTTAACTCCAAATTTTCGTAACGTAAGATCCCTCAATTTTTAAAATGTAATAAAGTTCATTAAAACAGCCCGTATAGGTGAAAAACAGGTCCCCTCGACAAATATACATAAAAATCTCAGTTTTCGGTAATGCTTCTTAACATAATAATTTTAGCTCTTGAAAATATGAGGGCTTAAAAATATTTCAAATATTTTCATCTCGGTATTCCCTAGTCTAGTCCACGCTCCCGGAACTCGATCATGCTAAAAACATGTCATCCACATCATAAAACATTAAAACTATCATCTAATCACATAAAATGACACATAATATTCTAAAAACATTTTCCCCTAGTCATGCACTCATTTCCACATAATCAGGATTTCTGGGCATTACAGTAAGGTTTCATTTCATTGTCACATAATTTTTAAGAACGGTTTAAAACTAGACCCATCGAAAGTAGAAGCAGTTCTCTTCTTCCCATAAACACCCCCTGTTTTTCGATCCTAAGAAGTGATATCGGAGCAGGTTGTTCTTGAATAGTGCATTTTCATTCGAAAATCATTTTAAATGGTTTTTAAAATTGTTTCTGCTATGATAATCCTTCGAAAGCCTGTCTATGTTACCAAATTTTAAAGTTTTTCAAAACTCATTTTATATGGACAGGGGAGGAATGTCTATTGAATTGCAGAGCAGTATCTCGAAAGGAAACTGCAGCAATATCTTTTCCGACGAGCTGACAGAATGAAAAAGGTCTATGGACTCCAAGATCTCTAGGGCTGGGCGAGGCTAAGACTTTGGGAAAAATGGAAGAGATTCTGTAAATTGAATCTTCTATTTGCTCCTCTGGTCTAAATAAAATAGAACCTTTGGGTAGCATAGACCTGTATTCAAAATCTCATGTACTTGCTTTTACAAATATCATCCCTCGAAAAATGCTTTCACTTCAAAATAAAATAACCTCGTGCTATGTTTAGGGGGAGCTTTATTTTAAATATTAAAGGGGATACTTGATTTCGAAACCTTTTTGATTCCCACAAAAAGGGGGAGAAATATTTTTGAGCATAAACATACCTGCATATGTTTGTTCAGATTTTATGTAAATAAAAAGAGGGAGATTATTGGATCTGTTTATACAGATCAGAATCTAAGTTTTGATTCACACAAAATCTTCTACTATTGTATTAACACTCTACGTGAAATGCGCAACTTGCTTAATGTGGAGTAGACATGAAGATATCCAAACTGGAAAAGTGAGGGGAGCCTTGAGCTGGACTGGTCGAAGATATCGAGCTGGAACAGTAAGGGGGACGCCCAAGCTGGTTTAGTAGTTTACTTCCAGAATGCAGGGAACGTCAAGCTTGTTCATTATATTGATACAAGAGCAGGTCCAGAGCAGCAAGTGAAGTGCAGTGGGATGAAATGAAGTGCAGAATGATTCAAGCGCAGATCAAGTGCAGCGTACAAGTGTGGTGTTCAAGTGCAGAGTCGAGCTGTTCTAGTGACAGGCTAAACGAGCTCGAGGTGACCCTAGTAGATGTAGATGAGGAAGAATCTATATGCCGGGGGTACACGATCAGCCTCAATTGAGCCAAGCTGGTATGGGTAGATGCGAGCTGGATGGGCACACTGCCACAACTCAGCATTCATCAAGAAGAACTCTGAAGCAGACCAGCTTGAAGAACAGCTCAAATGAAAAATATGTCCAGATATAGAGGGCAGATTAGATACCAGCTGGTTAATATAAAACCAGCTGGACAAGATGTTCGAGAGAAGATCAAGGAAGTATGGACTCTATCTAGCAAAGTCATGAACAGTCATAAAATGGGAAAGAAACTTTGCTAGATAGAGGAACTCTAAGCTCTAAAGATGATGAAGATCAGCTCTAGTTGAGAACAAAGAAGCTGGTGAGGAGAAGAAGAGAGATTTGAAAAAGGCTGAAGAAGCAACCAGCTCAGTACAAACCAGAACAGAGAAAGGCTGGCAAGCTTGTTAAGGACAAACCAGATCGATGAACAAGAGTAGAGCAAAGCTGGTTAAGGTCAAACCAGCTCATCGACCAGAACACAGCAGAACAGAGAAAAGAGCAGAGATCAAGAGCATAAGCAGAATAAAAGAGAAGCAAAGCGATTTGAATATAAGACTATATGCAGAATGCCTTTCAGTATTCAAATTGACTTGCTTGTATTGTCTTCTCAAAGTACAGTGCTCACGTGTCTAAAGTGAAGAAAAGCCTTCAGATGCATTTATGGACAAAGGACGCAAAATACAAAAGTGTCAGAAGACTTTTCAACGTCTACATCTTTGTGTCCAACGGACAAATCTCCGCATTAGGCTATAAAAATCAGATCACAAGCAGAAGTAAAAAACATAAGGGGTGGAATGCGGAGAGAGTGTTGCGCAAGTGCAGAAAAGAAAACAAAGAAAATGCACAACACATAGCGGTGCTCGTCGCAAGTTTGCACAGTATGTGGCAGCTGGTATGCATGCTGGTTCGGTGCTTAGATGTGAGATAATGCACTGATGGACTTCAAAGAATAATCAAGTCGACAGCACAAGCTCTGGGAAGACATTGGCAAACCAGCTCAATCAGGAGCACTTCCTAGTGTGTGAGATTCTATCTTCGAGAGATTGAGCGTACACTGTTATCTCACTCACGATTCACTCATATATTCGAGAGTTGAGAGAAATACAAAAATGAGTGACTCAAATAAAAAACTCCTCATTGTAGTCTTTGGAAAGAGACGTTAAACAAGTCTAGTTGTCATTCGCACTGAGACGTTAAAGAAGTGTGTGTAGCCTTTCTCACTGAGCTATTAAAGAAGTGATGTTAGACACAGAGCTTGCGGGATTATTGTGCAGTGGTGTTGTTAGAATTTCCTGCGGCTGCTGGTCGTAGGAGTGGGTTGTAGCGAAGGGTCGCTGCAATCAAAGCCTTCTAGTGGAAATCCTTCCCGATTGCGGAAGAAGGGAGACGTAGGAGATTCAGCTCCGAACTTCCATAAACAAATTTCAGCGTATTTATTTACTGCTTACTGTATTTACATTCACGCATTGCATACTTGTTTACTAAGCATAAAACCGTAAAAGAGCTTTCAAATATAAGACTTCAGTTTGAGCTATTTACTCATGATTTTAATTCATTACTCAATCTGTATATCGGTGCATTAATATTCAAGAACAACGAGCTATTGCAGCTCAAGTTGTAAGAAACCAGATTGTTAGTATTAAACCAGCTCGAAAAGCAAATGTTGATCTTGACCAGCTTGAAGAGCTTTAGTCCAACTTCACGTCAATCGGGTTTCGAAGTTGCGTGCTAGTTATAAACTCCCAAAATTTAAAAAATGCACGTAACTCATGGGTTAGTTGTGAGGATTGAGAAATTCGAATAGTGATTAATCAGATTTTGTAGGATTAGTCGCAGGATTTAGAGTGGTATAATTTCTCTAAGTATTGAATCAGCCGCAGCGAAATTCTTAGAGTCAACGCGGGTCAACAGTACTGTAGCTTGCAGCTGGTAGAATTTGTTATAGATATTTACTGTAGCGTGTGAGGCGTACGTCGTCGTTTCGATTGTAGAGGTTGCTGCTGGCAGATGTTGCATTTAGCGCGAGAGTTAGCGAGAGAGCGACACGTGTTGGTCAACATTTTTTAGTGTTGACTACTGGACCAGCAGATGCGTGAGTAAAGGAGCGACCAACTGATGGTTTGAAGAACCAGTCGCAGAGGTAGAGCGACGTCGTTTTAATAAGTCGAAACGCTGCGTTTTGAGTGTTGCGACTGGTACCAGCCGCGAGAGAATTTTTATGAGGAATGCGTTGCTACTGGGTGACCAGCTGTTGGCACAAATGCTTAAGTAATTGTTACGGCGTCGTTTGGATTAGTTGACGCGTCGTCGTTTTGGCTTGTTTTGCATAACCAGTCGACTGATTGGGTTTTTGTAGGGATCTGTTACCAGCTTTTGGTTGCTTCACAAGAGATATATGTTGTCAGCTGGTGAAGCTCTGCGACGTCGTTTGAGTTAGTTGGAACGGTGTCGTTTTGATGTTCTTTTGAGAATGCATCGACTCTTTGTTGCGCCTGGTTTTGTTGTGGGCAACGACTGGTTTTGTTAGCAGATTTCTACGGTTCACGACAACTGATTATTTTTGTGATCAGCAGACGTTGGATTTGTGGATTATAAATAGAAGTGTTGATCGACACTTAGAAATATTTTAGAACGCGATATTTCTTATCTTCTTATCCAAACCCTTGTTCGATACTGTTCACTGGAACGCTTCTTCTTGAGATTTCTGCCAATTCCAACCTCTGTTTTTGATGATTTTGGTGACGCTGAGTTCGCCTTGCCTAGCTCTTTCGGTTTCTACCCATTAGAGGACCTGAATTAGCGTTGGAGTAGAAGCGCGAAGATACTGGTGTTCGAAGATTTTTTTGGAGAAGTCTGTTTCGTTGTTCTCCTGCTGGTTTAAGCTTCGGGGTGAGCATTTCTCGTTGAATTGAGCTTTGTCTAGTAGCTAATACCTGCGTAGAATTGTTTAGAACTTGAGTATAGTTCTGGCCGTAGGTATTAGAGTGTACAGGTTCTGATTTATGCTTGAATTAAGCTGATTTTGAGGCTTTGAAACAGATTCCAGCTTCCATGAAGTCCTGTCGTGCATTTGAGGAATCTGTGAGGTAGAATTTGAGGGTTGAGGTACGAATTGAGCAGATTTAACAGCTTTGAGCGTGAACATGGCTGTGATCGATGTTATGGATCTGCTGATATGAATTCTGTGCTTATACGTGTTACATTTTGTGAAATCGATTGAGTCCTACATTCTGTTTCACGTATGAATTAATGTATGCATTGTGCATTGATGATTGATTGGCATACATGCATACATATTGAGCCTGACAGATTGATTGATGACCCGAGATTAGAGCCACGTTGTGACTGGCAGACTGAGTTTTCGTGCCTAAAATGTCCAACGCTATCATCGGAGTGGTGAAGACCGGATTCGAGTGTCTACCATCGAGCTGTGATGGGTTGACGGGACCCTGAAGATCACGGACCGATGATTTCCACCGGGCTGACTTGCTGTGCATGGTATGAGGCTCGATTGATGTGATTGCCAGTTGACTTGCTGGTCTAGCTATCCGATCTTTGATAGCCCTCATGCATTCATGGCATTGATTATAGCATGTTGCATGTTAGCTGTTTAGATAGCTCTTCGTACTGAGGCTTGACCTCGTATTTGTTTTCCTGCTTTTGTGTTGTTTGGGTCTGCGTTACCCATTTGAAGGATCTTCAGGTAACCAAGCTGGACAGAGTGGAGGTTCAGCTGGTAGATCCCCATTTCCTTGAGTCCCAGTTATTTTATTTATGTATCAAATCCGGGGGATGCCCCGTGTCTTATGTATTTTTGGGGATCTGTATTTGAATTGACAATTGTGTTACCTGTTTTATATGAGTCTGAGTCAACTCATATTTTAATTATGAATATTTTGAATGTATGATTTTAAGTTCAGGCCTAAATTATTTCAAAAATTTTTAAGCCCGATTTTCGCTTCCGTGATTATGTGCTTAATTGTGCTATTATTTAAGTAATTAGCACGGGACCTGACATTTTTGGTATCAAAACTTAAACTGGGATAAGCTCAATTTTCTTTGATCACACTTGAGTCTAGGCACAGAGTTTTGATTTGATTTTGATTGACTCTGTGACTTATGTGATCTGTCTATGTGATATATCTATCTGCTGTGATATCTTACCTCTAGACTTGTTTAGATGCCGCCGAGAAGAGGAAGAGGTAGGGAGACTAGACGTACTGAGGAGGAGTCTAGGGCAGGTAGTGATGATGATGTTCATCAGGTCGAGGATGTTATTAGACAGATAGGCGGGATGGAGTTGGTCTTAGCTAGGTTTCAGCGGACGAACCCTCCGATGTTTTCTGCTGCAGAGGGTGGTGCGATGACTGAGGCTTGGTTAGCTCAGATGGAGGAGTTGTTCGAAACTTTGGAGTACGCTCCCGAGAAAAGAGTGAAGCTGGCGGTGTTGTAGCTGAGAGACAATGCACAACGCTGGTGGAGGGGTACTTCCCGTATCAGTCATGATAGTGGGGCTGTGATCACTTGGGAGAGCTTCTGCGAGGCCTTTCGACAGGAGTATACCCCAGAGTCCTTCTAGAACAGCCGGGAGCGGGAGTTCGAGTAATCTGAGGCAGGGCAGCATGCGAGTGGCTGAGTATGTCGAGGATGTTATTAGACAGATAGGCGGGATGGAGTTGGTCTTAGCTAGGTTTCAGCGGACGAACCCTCCGATGTTTTCTGCAGCAGAGGGTGGTGCGATGACTGAGGCTTGGTTAGCTCAGATGGAGGAGTTGTTCGAAACTTTGGAGTACGCTCCCGAGAAAAGAGTGAAGCTGGCGGTGTTGTAGCTGAGAGACAATGCACAACGCTGGTGGAGGGGTACTTCCCGTATCATTCGTGATAGTGGGGCTGTGAAGCTCTTCGATAGGAGTATACCCCAGAGTCCTTCTAGAACAGCCGGGAGCGGGAGTTCGATAATCTGAGGCAGGGCAGCATGCGAGTGGCTGAGTATGCCCGACAATTTTCTGCGCTTTTGATCTATGTGCCACACGTTGCCAACCAAGAGAGGATGAAGAGGAATACGTTTTTGAAAGGCTTGAGGCCTGATTTGTACCGGATGGTTTTGTCTGGTTCGCCTGCAACCTATATTGATGCGGTGAACCGAGCAGTGGATATTGAGGAGAGTTTGATGGAGGTTGAGGCTCGATTCAGCCGACTACTGGACGCACCTATCAGCCTGTTCAAGATGCGTCGCAATCTTTCTATTCTCCTCATGGGTCGCAGCAGCAGCAGCAGCAGTCGAACCGCCAGAGATTTCGACCTCGAGGGAAACAGTTCAAGAAGAAGGCGGATTCAAGTTCCTCTGGTTCTGTGAGTTCTGGTTTTGGCAGTGGTTCTGGCAGTGGTTCTAGTGGCATGACGTGTGGACAGTGCGGAGGAAGTCATCCGACTTTGCAGTGTCGTGGAGTTCAGGGGTCCTACCGAAACTGTGGACAGCCAGGACACTTCCTTAGAGCGTGTCCTCTGTTGAGGGGTCAGTCTTCGATTCATTCGCAGCAAGGATCAGCTGGTGGTTCATCTCAGAGACCGCAGTTTCCTGCTCCTACTCAGCGATCTGGATTTCAGCCTAGTGGACCTTCTAGGTTTGGAGCACCTCAGAGACCTCAGTTCCAGATTCCCCAGCAGGCTCAGGCGAACGCTTTGACTAGAGAGCAGGCTGAGGAGGCGCCTGGCATGATGATCGCAGGTACATGCTCTGTCGATTATCCTGCGAGAGTTTTATTTGACTCTGGTGCATCACACTCTTTTATTTCTGAGTTGTTTGTTTGTGAGCATGGGTTGAGTTCTTCCCCATTGTGTGATGTTGTTTCCGTGTCTAACCCTGCTGGTGTAAATCTGTGGTCCCGTAAAGTGGTGTTGGATTGTGTGCTTCGATTTGATGAGCACGTTTGGTGTCCAATCTGATTGTTTTGGGAATGAGAGATTTTGATTGCATCTTGGGAATGGACGTGTTATCTAGTTATAAGGCTATGGTCGATTGTTTTCATGGTGTGGTGAGATTTTGCCCTGACTCGGGAGAGAAGTGGGAGTTCTATGGTGCTGATTCGCGCTCGAAGATTCCACTGGTGTCCGCCATGGAGATGTTTAGCCTGCTATCATTGGATAACGCAGGATTTATGATTTACGCGCTGGACGTTTCCCAAGAGCAGCGATTGGAGTTGAGCGATATTCCGATCGTACGAGAGTTTCCTGACGTGTTTCCAGATGAGATTCCTGGATTACCTCAGACATGAGATTGATTTCAGCATTGAGTTGCTGCCCGGTGCTGCCCCAATTTCTAGAGCTCCTTACCCGTTGGTGCCAGCATAGTTGAAAGAGTTGAAGGACCAGTTGGGAGATCTCTTGGAGAAAGGCTTCATCAGATCGAGTATGTCGCCTTGGGGAGCTCCGATTCTTTTTGTAAAGAAGAAGGATGGATCTATGAGGATGTGCGTGGACTTCCGACAGTTGAACAAAGCGACAGTGAAGAACAAGTATCCTTTGCCAAGGATTGATGACTTGTTCGATCAGTTGCAGGGATCGGTCGTTTACTCGAAAATTGATTTGTGCTCTGGTTATCACCAGTTGCGGATTAGAGACGCTTATGTTGCGAAGACAGCTTTTCGGACTCGATATGGGCATTATGAGTTTCTGGTCAAGCCATCTGGGTTGACTAATACCCCAGCTGTGTTCATGGATTTGATGAATCGCGTCTTCAGTGAGTACATCGATCGGTTTGTGATCGTCTTCATAGATGACATCCTGGTGTATTCAAGGAGCTTGAGAGAGCATAAGGAGCATTTGAGACTGGTGTTGCAGAGATTGAGAGACTCGCAATTGTACGCCAAGTTCAGCAAGTGTGAATTTTGGCTAGATCGGATTATCTTTTTGGGTCACGTGATATCGGCGCAAGGGATTTCGGTGGATCCGAGTAAGGTCGAAGCAGTTCTTAACTGGGAGAGACCTAGGAACGTGTCAGAGATCCGCAGTTTCTTGGGATTGGCTAGCTATTACAGATGTTTTATAGAGATGTGTTCTTCGATAGCCAGGCCTTTGACTCAGTTGACTCAGAAGGATAAGAGATTTGTGTGGACTGATGAGTGCGAGTACAGTTTTCAGATGTTGAAGGAGAAGTTGACTACTGCTACTGTTTTGGCTCATCGTCTGGATCCGGAGGATTTGTGGTGTGCTCCGATGCTTCTCTCAACGGTTTAGGATGCGTGCTGATGCAGAACAGGTACGTGATTGCCTATGCGTCTCGACAGCTAAAGCCTCATGAGACGAGGTACCCTGTTCATGATTTGGAGTTGGCTGCGATAGTGTTTGCCTTGAAGATTTGGCGACATTAGCTGTATGGTGAAGAATTTGTGGTGTACACCGACCACAAGAGCCTGAAGTATATCTTCACGCAGTCCGATCTGAATATGAGGCAGCGACGATGGATGGAATTGCTCAAGGACTTTAACTGTGAGATTCAGTATCAGCCTGGGCTGATGAACTCAGTTGCCGATGCATTGAGTAGGAAGACCCAGCCTGCGATGCTTTCTTCTTTGATTGTCTCTAAAGTCTATGAGCATTTGAGTACTTCTGGTTGGCGTTTTCATCCGGGTGATCAGTACTTTACGGTTTCTTCGATTCAGGTAGAACCACAGATTGTGAGTGCCATTAGGGAGGCACAGAGGACTGATCCATATGTTCATGAGTTGAAGATTAAGGCCCGAAGCGGTCAGTCTGATAATTTCTCTTTTTCTTCTGAGGGGTGTCTGAGATTTCGAGGAAGATTGGTGGTTCCGAACTTGATCGATTTTAAGGAGACCCTTATGAACGATGCACATTGTAGCCGGTATAGTGTGCATCCGGGCGAGAGAAATATGTACCATGCCTTGAAGTCTCACTACTGGTGGGAAGGTATGAAGAGCGACATCTCTGGTTTTGTTGCTACATGTCTGAATTGCCAATAGGTCAAGGCTGAGAGAATGAGACCTGGTGGATTGCTACAGAGTTTGGAGGTGCCCCAATGGAATTGGGAGTAAATTGCCATGGATTTTGTGACTCATCTACCTCGATCGAGCAGGGGATGCGATGCTATTTGGGTGATGATTGATAGACTTTCGAAGTCTGCCCATTTCATTCCCTATTATGTGAGATGTTCCATGAAGAAAATGGCAAAACTGTATATCGACCATGTGGTTAGATTGCATGGAGTTCCGGTTTCGATAGTGTCTGACAGAGATCCAAGGTTTACTTCCCGATTTTGGAAGAGCTTGCAAGCAGCGATGGGTTCGAGATTGGCTATGAGTACAGCCTATCACCCACAGACAGATGGCCAGTCTGAGCGGACTATTCAGACTTTAGAGGATATGCTGCGTGCAGTGGTGATGGATTTCAGTGGTGGCTGGCAGGATTCGGTTTCGATAGTGTCTGACAGAGATCCAAGGTTTACTTCCCGATTTTGGAAGAGCTTGCAAGCAGCGATGGGTTGGAGATTGGCTATGAGTACAGCCTATCACCCACAGACATATGGCCAGTCTGAGCGAACTATTCAGACTTTAGAGGATATGCTGAGTGCAGTGGT